>JAZKJV010009780.1:0-88337 GCA_037367405.1 Ottelia alismoides
TAGCCTCTTCCCTATCCCCAACGTGTTTATATAAATCCTAGCTCAGTGACTTCTGCATGTACATAACTCCTTCTTGCAGCTCTTGATCAAATTAGGATAGATATAACAATTCATTTTTGAGATTGGGAATTCTCAAAAGAAAGTCATTGCCTACATCAACCTTCCTTATTGGGCCATTCAATCAAATATTGGAGAAGGGTCTCTTGATGGTCGGAGTAGCAATAGGCTAATGCCAGGGAAGAGGGTGATAAACCATCTAAGGATTTCATTCTCAGGCATGCCTCTCTCTCTAAGAAACAGAACAATAGGGAAAGCAACAAGTGTCAAGACGGAAGTTGACAACTTGTGCTGCTTTTGATAAGAATCCCGTAACAATGCAAAGGCCAAGTGAATCTGATAGAGTGAAAGCATAGATATGCTGACTCTATAAAGATAAAAGAATACCCCCAAAAAATGTCAATGTCTTTCATTTCAGTAAGGGTTTTAATGGCTGCTATCAGGATATTGGCCCTTCTGGACATATTTCCTACTATAGTAAAAAAAAGTCTTTATTTCTAATAGATTATAACATTTCTCATTTGTGTGCATTTTTAAATAATGATCTCGCTCTGATCTTTTTCTTAATTGGAAAGAGATGTAAGTTGCCTGACCGATAACCATGGAGAGTTGCAACTTCTGACCCTTTTGAAGAGTTGGAGGCCTCATCAGTGGGGTGTCAATCCTTCCCTCCTAGTGTCCACTTTTCTGGCACTCACCGACGAGCTCCCAACGAGGAGGAACCTTCTGGTGTCACCTCAACTATATATTTAGTGGGACAGCTTTTTTTTCGCAATAAGACCTGGACGATTATACATACCCTCAAGATCTCTCGAGTTTACATCCATCCCTGGTCGAAGTTTCCTTTTTATCTCTCCCTTGTAGCCTTCCCCTGAATTCGTGCAAGTGTGTCCACACCCCTGACACGAGGACGATTTCATGAGCCATGGGGATATGGGGCAGGGGTATAGCTAGAAAGAGGTTAGTTGGCCACCTTGCTTGCCTGACTGATGGGGTTAGGAAAGGCTACGAGAAAAAATGGTCGAAGATCTGCACTCTGAAGTTGCTTCCGTCTTAGTGAGTGTCCTTCGTTTAGGTGTTTCGGAATCACTAATTCATGGGTGGTTTGAGGGAAGACTTCTAACACCTTTACCCGAATGATATACCTCGCTTTTACTGAATCCCTCGCCCTCCCTCGGTGGGTGAGACGGGATGCTTTTTGATTAGTCTTGGTAGCCAGATGACACAGGAAAGTGATTTTTCATATTTTTAAGATTTTAAAATGACAAAAATAGAAGAAAAATCAAATAGTGAATAGACATGAATATTTTGTAATTTAAAACTTAATAATGAAATAAAAAATTGCTCGATTTTTTCCTAAAACTATAACAACTTATGTAACAATAGGAAGTGAAATCACATTTTTTAGATTTTTTTTTACAATTTTCTATGATTTTTATAAGATTTTAGTATTTTGGAATTTTTTAGAGTTTTAAAATAATTATTTGTAACATTTTCATCGAAAGTAAAATATACAAAAATAAAACTATTCTAAATTTTAGAATTTTTGATGTAATATTTGAATTTTTATGAACTTTTCCAATTTCGAATAGTAAAAAATTCAAAGTTTTTGATTTTTTAGTATATAAAATATATGTAAATATGGTTAAAAATTTATACTATGAAAAGACACACAACAAGAATATAACAATTTTTATAATTTATTGAAAGTGAAATATTTATTCTAATGATGAGAACAAGCAAATAAGTCCAGAATACATGGATTGAAATGTAAATTTTTTATTGGTTTTGCATGAAAAATTAATAAGAAATAAAAATCAAGAGAAATTCACAATTTACCCTAGTGGTGGGGACTTTTCTGTAATTATTAGAAATATCGGGGGCTTTATTGCAATTTTATCAAAATAATAGCTTTCCTTATTCTTGTTCCTTCATTCCCAAGCAAAAGGGAAAGGGGGGGTCCATCCCTTCCATTCTTTTATCCTGACCCATGCCAACTCGAGGGCGGCGATGCGGCTACAGATTTGGCGAAGGTGCGGAGGGGGTTCGCTCTAGTAGAGGATTTAAGTGACAGAGTTTCTTCGAGAGGAGTGTCGACGTTCGAGTGTTCCGGCATTGTCATTGATGGAGGTTGGCACTTGTTGGTAGAGGTGGACTTCACAGTCAAACTATTTCGGTTGAGGGAAATGGCGGTCGGCAAAGGTCTCCTTCGTCAAGGTTCGGTCCACAGAGGGGGCTTCAGGCGATGGAGCTAGGTGGTGGATGGATCTTCAAGAGTCAAAGGCGACGGCTAGGGGTGACACACACCCCAACGACGACGATGATGATCAAGGTGGATGACGAGGTTGATCAGTGGAGGATTTCCACAGGAGATCGATGAGGGCTCCGGGATGCTCTAGGTGGAGGTGTTCACGGTGTGTATTTGCATCTGTTCAGGTGAGGTAATGATCGGGGAAGTCACGGAGGTACATGATCTTTTGCATTGAAGGCGCTGATGATGGCGATGGTGGTGTTGTGGTTCTTGTGCAAATGACAGTCAATGGCGATTGCTCCAGGCTGCGATAGGGTCGCACAAGTTTCACTATAGGAGTGGCTGCTAAGGGCATCCAAGAAGTCTTTTGTAATTTTTTCCATTTTTTCTTTTTTTTTAAGAATAGCAACTGACGCTTTTTTGTATATTTTACATGGACATGTGTACTTGCGATAAAATAGAATACAAACATCTTGAGTACGACATCTTAGTCAGAAAAAATGAAACATGTAAGTGGATGCAGATACTATAAGGCGGACGGATGGATCCGGCGACCGTGCATGGTCAGAGGTGGGGTGGTTGTGTGAGGTAGAATGGAAATGTAGAGATCACGAATACATGGATGATCAAATCAGTTCGAAGGTGGATCGGATCATTTCGAGTAATGATTAGCAGCTATTAACTATTATTACATATGTAAACAAAATGACTATGACATAAAAACTAAAGTTAACCTAAAATATCTAGATGAAAGATAGAGAAATAAAGGGATGTGGATCTCTTCGTGGGAGCAGATGAATGTCATAATGGCCTCGATGAAGATCACCTTGTTGTAACTGAATGGGTTAGAGGTTTTGGCACCTTCTACCACATGATTGATCTTGAAGATTAGGCTCCTCTTACCAAAGGATTGATCAAGTTGGAATGAGGGAGGTGGGAGGCCAAACAAATAGAAAAAGAATTTGTGAATTTCAAAAAGGAATAATGGAGAGGAGAAAAGGAAAGATGTTCATGGTAAAGCTAAATTAATAAATAAAATAATATTCGAAATTATATTTGCTAAAATAATAATATATACTAATAACTTAATAAACCACCTTAATGGTGGATTAATTAAGGAATTTAATAAATTTATATATATATATATGGAAAAAATGGGGCTGCCCCCTGGGGGCAGCCACGCCCATTTTACGGCGTTTTTTATTTTTTTTTTGAAAATAAAAACCATGTTATTCATCCATTATCTCCTCCTATATGCTATTCGAATTTTGTCAGAAATAGAGACTCCTACGGCCTCCATCTCTATGGTATCGATTTAAAAAAATCATGTTACCGTTAAAAAATTACTGTCCGGATGGAGGCCGTAGGAGTCTCTGTTCTGACGAAATTCGAGTGGTATATAGGAGAGATATAGGGATGAATGTACATGATGTTATTTTTCAAAAAAAAATAAAAAAATCTACCAAAATAACGTGGGGGCAGCCTTGTTGACTGCCCCTAGGGGGCAGCCACATATGACCCTATATATATATGGTATATTATTTACTTAAATTAATACATAGAAATATTTTCGTCATTTTATTAGATTAAATAATAATGGTTAGTTATTTGATTTTTTGTGGTGCTTATTTAAGGAAATTAATTATATACACATAATATATACATATGGTACATTATAAAATTAGTTAAATCTGGAAATTATGTTATTTTATGTTTTATAATTTTTTTATTTTTATTTTAATTGAAAATAATTATTTAAAAAATATTTACAATTATTTAAAAATATATTATGTATAATAATAAATATGAAAAAATGAATATAGTAATAAATGGTAAAATTACAAAAACCACCCTAGAAAACTATCTTTCAAACCGCAACTTCTAAAATTATGAAACCACTGTCATTTTAAAGATAAATAATTTAAAATTTGATGGAAGTGAGTTTGATCCAATTTGACTTCATATGGGGCTATAATTGATCTTTCAATTATCCGTTTACAACTTTTTCCTAAATGTGATTACTTTTATTCTCTACATGATTTTATTTTACAATTATTTTTTAATATTTTAGAAAGCATTTTTTACAACTTCCATTAAGAAAATTATTTAATTTGAGGTCAATTTATGGACAAATAGAATAGTGTAAGTTTTATATAAATATATAAATTCAAAAGTATTTACATAATAATTTTTTAGATTTCTGATTAAAGACACTATCTCCCCTTACTTTATCCTGATCGTTCTGGTCAAGGCTTGACCTTTCTCGAGGTTCGAGTCAGCCTGTATCTATTGCATATATACAATATTTTATTTTATTTATTTTTTCTTTATTTACTTATTTATTTATTTTAGGTTAAAATAATAATAAATGTACAATATTTACACACAGAAGCATGTTAGTTAGAATATGAATTTATTTATATATACATGTGTTTTATAAGGGATTTAAGCTAAAATAAATAAATAAAGATGATGAAATGGAGATTCATCATCCCCCTATACTTAAGGTCAATTAATCCTAAGAATAACATACTATATTCTACATATTGGGAGGGTCGAGGGTAACGAATAAACAAATAATCGGCTCAGCTTGTATCCCCCTATACTTAGATTGAAATATTCCTAAGTATAGAAATATTCAACTTCCTTGAGAATAGTTTGAGCTTTGCATCAAACAACCAAACCTTCTGACCATGTGTGAAAGTCTTGTAGCGGATGTGCCTGTCGTGCCACTTCTTGACCTTCTCCTTGTACATCAAGTTGTTGTCATATGCATACTCACAAAATTCAAGGAGTCACTTCAGATCCATCTTTTTATTCTTTCCGACCTTCTTACAATCCAAATTACATATATTAATGCCCACAAAGATTTGTGAAATAGTTCTGCAGGAAAAAGATATGGCTTGGCGTATACCATGCGATAGGGAGACAATCCTAGAGGTGACTTGGAGGTAGTCCCATAGGCTAAAAGAACATAATCAAGCAACTGTGACTAGTTCTTTCCTGTCCGGGTGCACAAGTTTCTTCAGAATTGTCTTTATCTCCCTCTTTGAACTTTCGGACATGTCTTGACTGTGGGTGGTACAGAGAGGCGACACAATGTTCGATGTGGAATTCATGAGTCAGTTCTTCACCTTTCTGTTGAGGAAATGTCTGCCCCCATATGATATGAGAACTTTAGGGATCCCTAACCATGCTATGATGTTTTTGCTAAGGAATCCGGTAAAGGGGCGACTGTCGATGACTCAGTTGGGATAGACTTCACCCACGACTCACGTAATCAATAACGACGAGAATATAATCGAAACCCCTAACTATTAGGGAGAGAGCCCATGAAATCAATGCCCCACACATCAAACATGTCTAATATCTGAATGTGTTTCAAGGGAATCGTGTCTGTCATTCCAATAGTGCCACCTAGTCTTTGACAATCAGTGGAGTGTTCAACAAAGTATCTTGCATCTTTATATAAAGTCGGCACTAAAGGTCGCATTGGAGAATCTCCCAAAGTGGTGTCCTCCTTATTGTATGGCATGACAATGCTCGTGGACACTGTAGACATCCTCCTGGAGAATGCACCTCCTCCAGAGGCAATTTGTCCCCTCACGAAAGATATAAGGATCCTCCCACGGATTACAATGAGTATCCGATATGAATTTGTGACTCTCAGCTTTTGACAATCTTGTGGAGTCTTTTTGGATACAAGATGATTCATAATATCGGTGAACTAGGGGAGCATGGTGACTGACAGAATGGATTCATCTGAGAAAGTTTCTGTAATCTGTTATAAGTTTTTATCATGAGTATCCAGCTCTGGAAATCTTGATAATTGGTCTGCCCCTACATTTTTAACTCCTATTTATCATGATTTCTAGATCAAATTCAGTAACAGTGTAGTTCCTCTGATCTTCATCGAGCGTTCTGCTAGCTTAGTGAATAGCAAATGGTAGATTATTTCTTCACTGTACTAGAACTGCACCAATGGTGTACTCTGATGCATTTGTTATGATATCAAATGGAAGAGACCAATTCGATGGTTGAAGGACAGAGGACTGGGTGATCCATTCTTTCAATTATGTGAAGGTTTGGAGGACTCCGTTATCAACACTAAAAAATCTACCTCCTTGCCTAGAAGCTCAGTCAACCGTCGGGAAATTTTGCTAAAATCTTTGATGAATCATCTGGAAAAAATTGACGTGCCCTAGAAGTGATCCAACTTGCTTCAAATTTATAAGTGGCTTGATTTGAAATTACTTCTACCTTTGCAGGGTCAACCTCCATGCCATGCTTGGATATGACATAGCCCAGAACAATATCTTTTGTCACCATAAAATAGCTCTTCTCCCATGAGAGCACATGGTTCACTTAACAAACATCGCTTCAGTACTCGATCTAAGTAAGATAAACATTTATCAAAGCCCTCTCCATAGACCAAGAAATCATCTGTAAAGATCTCGAGAAAATTACCAACCATATCTGCGAAAACTACCAACACACATTGGTGGAACATTGTCGGAGCGTTGAACAAATCGAATGACATTATGTGAAAGGCATATGTCCCAAATGGACATGTGAAGATCATCTTCTCTTGATTTTCTAGATCTATTGCAACTTGTTTGTGCCCAGAGTATCCATCCAAGAAACAGAAGTATTCATTCGTGGCCAGTCTTTCGATTATTTCATCCATGAAGAGGAGCAGGAAATGGTACTTCTTGGTCACTAAATTCAATTGTCTGCAATCAACACTAGTGCACCAGGATGTTGGAACTCTTGTTGCGATCTCCTCTCCTTTGTCATTCTTCACAAGAGTGATCCTGAATTTCTTAGACACAACATGGAGAGGACTCGTCTACTTTGAGTCAAAGATGGGATATATGAATCCCGCATCACACCATTTCATGATTTCATTCATCACAACCTCCCTGAGGTTTGGATTCAATCCACATTGAATTTACGAGAAGGCTTGTTGTCTTCTTCAAGGTATATGTGATGCGAGAATAGTGAGGGGTTGATCCCATGGAGATCAGAAATCTTCCATCCTATTGCCTAGTAGTTTCTTTTTAGAATCTCGAGCAGATGAGATTCTTGTTCCTCAGTTAGTTGTGAATTGATGATCATAGGGAACATGTTCTGCCTACCTGCAAGGAAGGCATATTTCATGTTCGGTGGAAGTGGCTTGAGCTTGGGTGGTTCCTGGTTCAACTCGATGGTAACTTTGACTACTTTGCAGGAAGAAAGTGTATGATCTTTCATCTGTAATCTCTAAGTGTATGGATGCACAGAATTCTTCAATGATCTAATCTCATTCACAAAAATATTCAATGATGTCCTCTTGCTCAGCCAAAAATAGGATGCCATAAATATATTCATGGGGAAACTCAATGGATATCTCGTCAGCAAGGACATCTAGAAACTCAACTGTGTTTTCCAAGACTTCCTCTGTGGAGAAGAATTCTTGGCTCTCAATATCACTCATAAACAGATCTATATCACATATTCGGCTAAAAAAAGCACAGTCTTCTATTCGCTGCTCTGCTGGCTCACTCTCGTCTAATGTAGGTTCTAACTTATTGGGTACCTGGATCGTCTCAATCAGCACCTAGTCGTTGTTCGAATGAAAGGTGATATGCCCAGTACCATAATTCACCACTACTTTAGTTGTTCAAAGGAAAGATTGCTCAAGGATTATCGGGGTATGCAGAAGAGGAGTTGAGGTGTCCATGTAAAGCACGATGAAGACCGTAGGGAACTGCAATCCCGGAATAGTTATGATGACATCCTCCAAAATCCCTCTGAGACGTTTAATGGATGTATCTGCAAACAATAAATTCATTCTAGTATACTTTAGCAGTCCCAACCTAAATTCTTTTATCAGTGAAGAAGGCATCAGTTAATTGAGGATCCACAATTGAGTAGAGTTAGGTCGAACTCCTGATCGAACATCTGGCATTAGACTAGAGGAGTTTCCATATCCTTCTTTTTGATCGGGATATTGATGATTGCATTCACTACAGACACAGTGAGAATATGTTTCACATTTCTTTCTCTGGCTTCGCGTCATTGTCGTTTCAAAGTACTTGCCTCTTTAAGATCTTTATTGATTCTAGGTATGTACTTGACAGCTTTGAGCAAGGGCGTTTCAAACATAAGATTCTAGATAATCTCAACATGAGGATCATATAAGGCTGATTTCAATTTTTTATTTTTTGGATTTTCTTAAGGGATCTAGAAATGGAATATTTATAGAATTAAAATAAGTATTAGAAATAGTATTCTTAATTACATCAAAATTATTGCCCACATCAGGCTTTATAAATGGA
This sequence comes from Ottelia alismoides, assembly GCA_037367405.1. Classification (NCBI taxonomy): domain Eukaryota; kingdom Viridiplantae; phylum Streptophyta; class Magnoliopsida; order Alismatales; family Hydrocharitaceae; genus Ottelia; species Ottelia alismoides. The sequence continues at coordinate 8,629 of JAZKJV010009780.1, forward strand.
TGACTAAAGTGAGTAGGGTCATACATAGATAGGAGGCATCAAAAATCTACAGGCAGGGCTCCATCTGCTGGCATCGGATCAAATGCAAGTGCGATCTCCTCCAAGACTGGCTGGTGCTACTACTGCTACTACTGTCGGTGCTATGTTTTTGGCATTTTGTATTTTTTTGATTTTTTCTATTTTTCTTGATGGTGCTTCTCCTTCCTCTTCTTCCTCACCTAGCCAAGATGTTGGATTGACTGATGCAGAAAATGATAATTCGCATGGCGAAGCTTTATTATTCCCCTTGCATGTGGCTGATGGTTGTAAGGTCCTACCACTCTTGAGAGTGAAAGCATTATATAAAAACAAATCAAGCATATTTCACTCTATTACACTAGCTAGAACATCACAAACTAATTGCTCTTTCTTCCTAATATTACTGGGTTTTGCCTCCACTTATGCAGGAATAAAGGTCTTCGCGATGGTCATGTCATCAAGTTTCTAGCTCATCTCTGCTAGGATTCTTACTAGTTGAGCTAGACAATCCAAGGTAGGGTTTGTTAGAGGGGCAACCTTTGATGAGTCAATGTGCTGGCCATGCTGGTGTTGGAACTGGTTTAGGGGCTACTTTGCGACTGCTAAGGATAGTACTGAGGAGAGCGTTGGTATTATTGGTGCTGCTGAGGAGCTTGGTTCTGATATGGAACAACCATGTACTGTTGATTAGGCTAGTAGGACCTGTACTGTAGTTGTTTGTACCAGTTTTCTCTCCTATTGCCATTGTATAGCAAAGACTGTTGGTGGTACCGAGGATGATTCTGGACAAATCTCCCTCCTTGTTGCAGAGGGGACTAACGAGTGCTTGATTGCTAGCGTTGTTGGGATCTTCTTGGATGGGATGGTTGTCGTTCATTTTCCCATATGTCGTTCACCTCTTGAATAAGGGGTGGTTGAGGGAAACATGGATCCTAGATGGGCTGGGGCTCAGGATGGTAGACTACCAGCTGCTGCTACGGAGGTGATGGTTCTAGGGCTTGCATGTTGTGTACGTGTTGAACTGTTGGTTGTGGTTGACTTGACTAAGGAGGTTGTCGTGATGCTTTCTCCTTCATCTCATCTGATTTGGGGCCAATGCAAACACCAAATTATTGGAGCTGATTGTGCTGACCAGTTGATCCAGCTGCTTGGTGATATGATCTAATTTGTCCAGATTCCGTGTCCTTTGTTCGATCATAGCAAGTTTTTAAGATCCTATGATCGTTTCTTGATAATATCCACCTTGGATAGGTGGTTCGCTATGATGCTCAAGTTGGATCTCTCATCCTTGTCCAACTCATGGGAAGATGCCATATGGACTGGCTTCTGAAGATTGTTGGGCTGGCACTGATAGGCACGAGCCAATGACAAATCGGCCTCTCCTTCGGCCAACTCTTCAAATATCTGCCAGACGATGTCCTCATCCTTATTGAAATGTGAACCACTACACACAGCATCTATGAGCTTCTATCTCTCAAATTTAAGTCCCCCGAAGAAATGTTGGACCAGGACGGTCCTAAGGATGTCATGATGGGGACATTTCTCTAGTAACTCTGTAACCCTCTCCCATGCCTCATGGATGGATTCATGAGTGGCTTGGGTGAAGTTTGCTATGAGGGAACACATATTATTAATTCATTGAAAGGGGTAGTACTTGTGTAGGAAGGCATACTAAAGTTCTTCCCATGCTGTAACGACCTTCCCCAAGTCGTTGATCCAATGAAGGGCCTTGTCCTAGATACTAAATGGGAATATTGTCATCTTGACTACTCCTAACGGTATGTTAGGGTAGTGCATTGTACCACAAATGTGCTTGAACTGTTGCAGGTGGATATATGGTTCCTCATTTGTGTTTCCATGGAAGCTAGGTAGGAGCACCGAGAGTTGAGACTTTAACTAAAAATGTGCATGGATCGTTGGAATCTAGATCCATTTTGTGACTTGTACAGATCCAGGGTTGTACGTCTCTTTGAGAGTCAGCTTGGTTTGCTCCTCTCTTGGCACATTTACCGGGCCTGCACGGCCTCCACATTCTCCACCTCCTTCTCCTCCTCCTCCTCCTAATGGGTTTGCTCTTCCTCTCCTCAAGTCATTAAGCATGTCCTAGAAGGTGACCTGGGCCAATGACTGGTCAGTGAGCTATTGTTGTATCGCATGGATGGAGGAGAGAAGTTGTACATTTTTTCATTTTGACCCGGTTGACCCTGCTCTGGTTGTGCCCGTGGTGGGTGTTGTTGTCCCTTCCCTTTTCCTCTAGAACCATCTCTGTGTCTATTTCTGACTCTGAATTCGAGAGAATCTTTGGCTGCAAATCAAGCACATGATCTGGACATGGAATGATGCCTCGATTTATCTGAATTGAAACACTAGATGTAGATAATCGTTCTGTGTTAATGTCAACACATAATTTCATTATGTATGGTGAGGTGTAAGGAGTGAAATCAATGGCCATCCGAAAATGGCAAAGTTTTGGACAAGAATGATCTCGGATTATTGGAGAATATGGGGAGTCTGGATATTAGTTCACGTAGTTTGTACCAGGTTCTCAGGAGTCGCCCTGAATTATTGGAGAAGATGAGCACATGGAATCTATGTAGGTGTCAGTGGGGTCTCGACCAAGCCATCCATGTATCACCATCTCGAAGGTCAAGAGGAGACCGAGAATGGAAGAATGATACAGAGGTCAAACAAGGAATAACATGAGTATAAAACAGTAGAGAGCTCTAAATGAGCAGGCGGTCACATAGATTAAATTAAAAAAAACATAAAATGTGCAAGATTGATCTTTGAATCTTTATGTAGTTCAAACAAACACAAACATCGATGGATTCACCCACTCAATACATATGAAGCTGTTAGAGTTTGACTATTTTTATTTTGTTTCAAATTTATTATTATTTTTAGACAATTTTATAACAAGTCCTTAAGTATGCTAACCCTATCGGAGTGTCCCTACTGCTAGGAAAGCTTCCCATACTTTTTCCACTTCCTTTATAACCTATGATCTGCATACTGAAAGGTCCTTGATCTCATACCAGGGAGGCTACTCAACCAACGAAATAGAGATGGAAGATGATAGGAGAAACAAATATTTCGGACCTCGCTCGTATTGGAATCACCAGTGAGTGTGAAAGTACCTGCTCGGATGCAAACCGATGAAATAGACACACATGTGAGGGCGTATCCTAAGCTCAATATTTCAGACCATGTCAGACGCTCCACAAAGGCAGGAACATCGTGTTCGACGAGGTCGTACTCGATCACGTATGATAGAAGCACCAATACTTCACCAACCCATGCGATAATCACGGCACCGTAGATCGGGATTTGGGCTCTTATCCTTAGCGGGTCGCATCTCACTCTATCTAGAATGTACCTGAAAACAAAGTGGTCTTAATAAACCCCAAAGAATGAATGGTTCATTACGAATTTTAATGAAGGTCAAGTTTATTTTGCAGTCACTTTTTTAATCTTTGGGGTTTTCAATTTTTTGAGTATTTATTAGAGAAAGCCACATAACATTTTTTATATTTTTACTTTATGTCCTAAGTGATATAATCATAAGGGGAGAGGACAAAAAAGATGTACAAGTTTTCACTAAGATGGAAATCTCTTCTTAGTGACTAATGATATACGCAAACATAGAATTACTTACAATGCTTCCCGGCTCTCTCCACACATAATGCGATGCAAAATTGAAATAATACACTATATGGCGATATGCAAAAGTGAGAATACATCCTAAACAATAGTTGTTATTATCAGGAAGAACCGAACGCTAATTATTCAAAAGTGAGATCCGAAATTATGATCTCTGAAGTGCATCAGTACCCGCCACAATGGATGTTTGCAAGCAATGTGTAACACCTCTCGGCACTCTTTCTCATCGTCAAATAACTAGCAATTAATTTTTACTAAGACCAAGCATATATCATTATAGGTGCATGTGATATAATGATGGTTTTGGACCTAGCTACCAAGTCAAGCAACCTAATCTCTAGTGGCACATTCACATAAAACAAATATAAACAAAGGCAGAAATCTCAAATCATGTGAAAAAATAAAATAATTGTGACAAAACACAAAAAAACCACAAAAAGGCCCCAAGGTGAACGGACACCCAAGTACTAGACCTCGCTATGTGTGGTAGTGTACAAATTAATTACAAATTAAATGTTGCAAATTAACTCTCTCCTCACAAAAAAGAAGTAGATGCTAAGTTCGGTCTGCTCTTCTCCTTTTCTTGATCTTCTTTCCTACTCTCTCGTGGTTGACTCACCAGCAAATACCGACCTCTGCTCTCTTCGGGTGCATCCACCTCCAAAAAGATATCCCTCGTACGTCGGTCCCATGTAAACAAGAATTAAAAAAATCGAATAATTATGAAATAGAACGAGCAGAGAATAATATGAAACTATATATACAATAAAATGTTTTGCAATCCATTGCTCTACAGAAATGATACCATTTAAAAGCATCAATCGATCGATCAAGGAGGGTCTTGCACTCCACACAAGGCGGAAGTGCAGCCGAAGCGGCGACCACTGGTTAGAACTAAAAGAGGTGGGGGAAGGAGGCACATGAATAAGAAAAAATATTTAGATCCATAGCATGTATGGTAGCTTTTCTTATTCAATCTCGAGATGATCTCTAGAGATGCATATGTGATGAAACCACAATTCATCGACCTTGGAGCAGAAAATTGAGCTAAATTTCTAAACAAATACATTCATACTTGCATTATTATTAATTTATTATAATTTCATACTAGTAAAAAATGCATAAATTAACACCTAAAAACCACTAAAAAGTGCAGAAAAATAAAAAAATAAATAAGGAAATAAGAAAATATACAATTTTTGTTTATGAAAGAATATACATCATAAATACACAAGCTTCACAATTTTTTATTTATTTTTGTATAAATATTTATCAACCTGATTTCTAATGCATTAAATACAAATGTATATAAAAAATATAAAAATATCATAACACAAATATGACAAATAAAATCGATTCAACTTTCCCAATATGCCCATATTCTCAATTTTCTATCTGGATCATATTAACTCAAATTCATCCTTACTCAATTTAAAAATCATCATTTAAATTTTCAAAATCCAAAATATACTTTAAAATCGATCTAGGTTCATTTGTTAAAAGTTGGTTTCGTGAGTCATTTCTACAATTGCTTATGACATTTTTACAAATGTTATTTTAAATATTTTTTTACGTTATAATGTTTTTATTAAATTCTATATTCTATGAAAAATATACAACAAGATAAAATTTTAATAATAAAATATTTTAAAATATGGACTTCATGGCGTAGGTATGATAATAATTTGCTTTTTTATCTAGCATTTATGGTATCAAAAAATAGAAAAATATGCTTATATAAGTAGGTTTATTATAAATATAAGGATTAATTTATTACTAAAAAAATAAAAATAGAAAAAAGTTCACAGATAGGTCAAAAATACTTATAATCTACTTCTTATTTTTATATTTCTAATAGTTGAGAGTTTTAATGAAATTTCATTCTGGGAAGTTTTATATATTTTAATTTAGAGCAACTTTCATTTCTAAATTTTTTTATTTAACTAAATTTTTATATTTCTTAGCTAATTTTATTTTTATTTTTATCTTTCATTTTTTTAAAAAAATTTGTGAGCCATGTGAACCCTCTTATCTACAAGTCCACCTCCATTTATCTTTTACCTAGATAACCGCCCTCCAACTCTCTTCACCTCTCCCCTCATATGGACAATTGAGTGTAGGTCAATTTTACTTGCCACCATAGATATCACTCCTATTTTGTGCAACAACCCATCAGCTCCTCTTCCTCGATCCTCCTTCATTGATAACAAACTTCTCCCTCATTCCTAGCATCTACCCTGGGAATACCACCCCGACCTCCTCTCCCAAATAAGAATCCATCTTTCCATTTTTTTGAATTTCATCCACCATTAGGTTCACCCTACTCCTACTCTACCTCTTTCATTGTCACAGAATGAAGGTTTGAATGAGTAGGAGGACCCCGTTACTGACATCTATTGAGGTAGTTCATGATTGACACAACTCCTCAACCACCTTTGACCTTAGGGCAATAGAGCGTATCCTAGGAGAAAAGGTGAGCTTTGTGGTAATTTTTACCTCGTTTCCATAAATACATGGCCTTTAAGGAGTTAAATTTCCGCATAATATTCTCTAGAATCAATGTAATAGACAAATAATGCATGATAATTAAAATGATGGAGGAGTTGAGAATGACAGATCCAATTGATAGAGTGAGAGGTATACATTTATAAGAGGTGATACTTTTTCCCATTTTAGGGATTGTTGAATATATGTCCTAAGATCATTAAAAATTTCATTAATGTAATCTTTTATATTGGCTGACTAACTCTTTATTTAGCTAACTGGTTATTTCCTTCAGCCGATTATATTGTTGTATGAATGGATGTTGTGGTCTAGTGGTTGGCGTTCTTTTACGTTACCCTCTTCACTTACCCTTAATGGTCACGAAGAACTCATAATCCAATAAATAGGACTACTATGTCCCTTTACAATTCACCTAAGCTAACAACTCATGTACATTACATATACACACATCTTAAGTAATTTATGAACTAAAATACTTTTATTACATCTTAAGTGCATTACGTGCTAAACTAAACTTATTTCTTTGTATGCTTCAATCTAATTACTCAAGCTCCAGTTTTCTCAAGTGCACCTAAATCTTAATCAAAGTTAATCGAGCATTTGAAGCCTCATTCCTCATTTATAAATGTTCAAGTAATTTTGTGCTTAAGATTATACATCAACTAGGAATATTTTGTTTTGCTTGCTTTAAAGACTTGTAACGGGTGGTGGATTCCTTTTTCTATTGGGAAATAAAATCTTTCTTAGGGTTTGCTTATAGAAGGATACATGTTGTACACGATGTTGTGCTATTCTCAGTTTAAAGTAGTAAAGATAGTAGAAGGATGCTTCACGAAGAGAGGGAAAGGAATCATATCCTAAAATAGTATTTATGGGTTTTGATTTTTTCCTTTTATGAGTTTCAACATTAAAATAAATATGTTAATTTTTATTTTCATATTCTTTTCTATATTTTGTCTTGTAAAATTTCCAATTTCAAATATTATTTAGAATTATTGTTATTGTACAACTTAACACCCCCATCCCATCTTATGTGAAACTCACAGAGAGAAGGTGGAATAAAAGAAATTGGAAAGGAGGAATGGGGGTTGAATAATATGAGACGTGAGAAGGATTTTTAAAGCAAAAATCTGTGCCTAAAAAATATCTTCTTTTTCTTGATGGGTCCACCCTACCTGTTAGGAAATTTCATGTGTTTTAAGTAATCGTACAAACATATTCAAGAAATAAAGATATATCTAATGAATATGCTAAACCCATTAGGAAATCTCGCATATCTTAATAGGTGGAGTGTGCTAGTTAGGAAAGGCAAACCTTATCAGCTCTATCCATAGAATTCAAAATACCTATGTCACTCAGTCACCACTTTCCGACAAGGTAAAGTAGCCAAATCAATTAAGCGTGTTCCACTCCAAGTTTCCGAAAATACATTTATGCTTGTAATTTTTTAATCACACTTGTGCCCTTACATTCTTTCCTTTTTACTTGTTGTGTCCCTCCATTAGTTTGGCCATCTATTACATGAATCTAACCATAGTTTCTTCAAATCATTGTCTGATTAAGAATATTTTATAACCTTTAAGCCCCTCCATCCTCATCTTTTTCACCCTCGATCTTGTTACGACGTCTACCATTTCAATCATGAGCCCACCCGAGCTTGCAATCCTTTCGTTCCCTTTGCCTCGAGTATGCCCCAAGCCCCTTGCCCCCTAACCCCCTTTGTACAACACCCCCTCCCCCTAATACTACCTTACAGACACTATTTTTGGTATTGACCATCTACTTATGATTAAGTATTTTTGATCTATTTGTGCTTGTGGCCCGTGACTTTTAGGATCAAGTTCTAGTTCATGCATGATCCTCTAAACAAGATAAATGAGAAATGATTAAAAAAATTAAATTCCCTTGTAAGAAGGAAATAAGACTCTTTAAATGGCTAAATTTAAATTGTTTTTAAAAAGGCAGTCTGCTTTTATTAAATTGATTAATAACTACATCAAAACTGATTAGTTTTTACTATTACTTTTCATAAAGTTCTTTTCTAACTAAAGGAATAATAAGATTCAAGTAAAAGAAACAAACTTCTTAAAAATAATAAAATGATATTTAGATTTTAAAAACTGTAGAAAATGTTGAGCCCTTCAAAGGATTGAAAAACCTATTATGTTTAAGCTAAGAAAATTACCTAGTAAGGGAGAGAAAATAAGAAACCTTCTTACAATATTTGGTATTAGTTAATAAACACCTTTGATATTAAGTAAATATTAAAATTCTTTTTCATATCAAGAAAGTATTAAAATATTTGGTATCAAAACATTCGATTTCAATAAGCAAAATACCTAATGTTATTTAGAAAAAAAACTCTTAAATTATATCAAAAGATGGAAAATCAAAATCTTAGAAGAATTTTTTTCAAGAAGAAATCTAGGCTTACAAAAAGTTTGTGTGTGGGGGGGGGAGGGTTATTGAGCTTTGACTATATTGAAGTTACATAAAGAGAGAGTTGATTTGGGGAGGGGTGCGACTTTTATTTGATAAGGGGAAATCCAAGGACTATAAAGTATCTATATTTTTTATAATAACAAAAAGATAGAGGAAATGTGAGTTAAGAGAGAAAAACTCAAGAAAATAAGATTTTGAAAACTAAATATAAATTTTGTCATCAACAAAAAAGAAAAGATTGTTAGTGACTTGGATTTTGATAGACAAAGAATATTTATATATTTGTTTTTGTAAGACTAATATTTCAGTTACATGAAAAGAATGAAATATATGAAAGTTGAATCAAAGAAAAAACATTTTGTGGAATTTAAAGGAAGAAAGATGAAAACAAGCTAATTAAGGAAAGACTTTGAGATTAATGCTTCAAGTTCAACATTTCAGAAGCACATATACTATTAAATTTTGATTTGGAGTCTTTGAAGCTCAAGATAATTGGATGACAACAAAGGATGATTTTGCAAAATTCAAGAACTCTTGAAATAACTGGCAATTAATTTTGACTAAGACCAAGCGTGTATCATTATAGTGCTTGCGATATAATGATGGTTTTGGACCTAGCTTGTGAGTCAAGCAACCTAATGTATAGTGGCTCATTCACATAAAACAAATATAAACAAAGGAAGAAATATCTAATCACGTGAAAAAAAATAATGGTGAAAAAACACAAAAAAAAACTACAAAAAGGCCCTGAGGTGAACAAAGACCCAGGTACTAGACCTCGCTATGTGTAGTAGTGTGCAAACTAATTACAAATTATTTGTTGAAAATTAACTCTCTCCTCACAAAAAAGAAGTAGATGCTAAGGTCGGTCTGCTCTTCTCCTTTTCTCGATCTTCTCTCCTACTCTCTCGTGGTTGACTCACTAGCTGATACCGACCTCTGCTCTCTTCGGGTGCATCCACCTCCAAAGGGATATCCCTCGTACGTCGATCCCATGTAATAAAGATTAACAATAAACAAGGATTAGAAAAATCAAATAATTATAAAATAGAACAAGCAGAGAATAATATGAAACTATATATACAACAAAATGTTCGGCGATCCATTGCTCTGCAGAAACGATGCCATTTAAAAGAACCAATCGATCGAGCAAGGAGGGTCTTGCACTCCACACAAGCCGGATGTGTAGTCGATGCAGCGACCACTGGTTAGGACTAAAAGAGGTCGGGGAAGGAGGCACGTGAATAAGAAAAGAAATATTTAGATCCATAGCATGTATGGTAGCTTTTCTTATTCAATCTCGAGATGATCTCTATCTAAGCAAATGTGATGAAACCACAATTCATCGACCTTGGAGCAGAAAATTGAGCTAAATTTCTAAACAAATACATTCATAATTGCATTATTATTAATTTATTATAGTTTCAAACTTGTAAAATAAAAATGCATAAATTAACACCTAAAAACCACTAAAAAGTGCAGAAAAAATAAAAAAATAAGGAAATAGAAAAATATACAGTTTTTTGTTTATGAAAGAATATACATCATAATTACACAAGCTTCACACATTTTTTTTACTTTTGTATAAATATTTATCAACATGATTTATAATGCATTAAATACAAATGTATATAAAATATAAAAATATCATAATACAAATATGACAAATATAACCGATTCAACTTTCCCAATATGCCCATATTCTCGTTTTTCTATCTGGATCATATTAACTCAAATTTATCCTTACTCACTTTAAAATTCATCATTTAAATTTTTAAAATCCAAAATATACTTTAAAATCGATCGAGGTTCATTTGTAAGAATTTGGTTTCATGAGTCATTTCTACAATTATTTATGACATTTTTTACAAATGCTATTTTAAATGTTTTTTTACGTTATAATGTTTTTATTAGATTCTATCTTCTATGAAAAATATACAACAAGATAAAATTTAAATAATAAAATATTTTAAAAATATGGACTTCATGGCGTAGGTATATTTGACCTATAGATAATAATTTGTTTTTTTATCTAGCATTTATGGCATTAAAAAAATATGCTTACATAAGTAGGTTTATTATAAATACAAGGAGTAATTTACTAAGAAAAAAATAAAAATAGAAAAAGTTCACAAATAGGTCGAAAATACTTATAATCTACTTATTTTTATATTTCTAATAGTTGAGCGTTTTAATGAAATTTCATTCTAGGAAGTTTTATATATTTTAATTTAGAGCAAATTTCATTTCTAAATTTTTTATTTAACTACATTTTTCTATTTCTTAGCTAATTTTATTATTATTTTTATCTTTCATTTTTATAAAAATTATGTGAGCCATGTGAACCTTCTTCTCTACAAGTCCACATCCTTCATTTATCTTTTACCTATATAACCGCCCTCCAACTCTCTTCACCTCTCCCCTCATATGGACAATTGGGTGTAGGTAAATTTTACTTGCCACCATAGATATCACTCCTATTTTGTGCAACAACCCACCAACTCCTCTTCCTCGATCCTCCTTCATTGATGACAAACTTCTCCCTCATTCCTAGCATCTACCCTGGGAATACCACCCGGGCCTCCTCTCCCAAATAAGAATCCATTTTTTACATTTTTTAATTTCATCCACCATTAGGTTCACCCTACTCCTACTCTACCTCCTTCATTGTCACAGATTGAAGTTTTGATAAAAATGAGTAGGACGACCCCATTATTGACATCTATTGAGGTAGTTCATGATTGACACAACTCTTCAACTGCCATTAACCTTAGGGCAATAGAGTCTATCCTAGAAGAAAAGGTGAGCTTTTGTGGTAATTTTTACCTCATTTCCATAAATGCATGGCTTTTAGGAGTTAAATTTCCTCGTAATATTCTCTAGAATCAATGTAATAGACAAATAATGCATGATAATTAAAATGATGGAGGAGTTGAGAATGATAGATCCAATTGATATAGTGAGAGGTATACATCTATAAGAAGTGATACTTTTTCCCACTTTATGGAATGTTGAATATATGTTCTTAGATCATTAAAAATTCCATTAATGTAATCTTTTATATTGGTTGACTAACTCTTTATTTAGCTAACTGGCCATTTCCTTCAGTCGATTATATTGTTGTATGAATGGATGTTGTGGTCTAGTGGTTGGCGTTCTTTTACGTTACCCTCTTCACTTACCCTTAATGGTCATGAAGAACTCATAGATCAATAAATAGGACTACTATGTCCCTTTACAATTCACCTAAGCTAACAACTCATGTACATTACATATACACACATCTTAAGTAATTTTTGAACTAAAATACTCTTATTACATCTTAAGTGCATTACATGATAAATTAAACTTATTTCTTTGTATGCTTCAATCTAATTACTCAAGCTCCATATTTCTCACGTGCACCTCACGCTTAATCCAAGTTAATAGAGTATCTGAGGCCTCATTCCTCATTTATAAACGTTCAAGTAATTTTGTGCTTAAGATTATACATTAACTAGGTATATTTTGTTTTGCTTGATTTAAAGACATGTACTCGGGTAGTGGATTCCTTTTTCTATTGGGAAATAAAATCTTTCTTAGGGTTTTCTTATAGAAGGATACATGTTGTACACGAAGTTGTGCTATTCTCAGTTTAAAGTAGTAAAGATAGTAGAAGGATGCTTCACGAAGAGAGGGAAAGGAATCATATCCTAAAATAGTATTTCTTGGTTTTGATTTTTTTCCTTTTATGAGTTTCAACATTAAAATAAATATGTCAATTTTTATTTTCATATTCTTTTTTATATTTTTTTCTTGTAAAATTTCTAATTTCAAATGTTATTTGGAATTATTGTTATTGTAGAACTTAACACCCCCACTCAATCTTATGTGAAACTCACAGAGAGAAGGTGGAATAAAAGAAATTGGAAAGGAGGAATGGGGGATTGAATGATATGAGACGTGAGAAGGATTTTTGAAGCAGTTTTCTGTGCCTAGAAGAATATCTTCTTTTTCTTGATGGGTCCACCCTACTTGTTAGGAAATTTCATGTGTTTTAAGTAATCGTACAAACATATTCAAGAAAGAAGGATATATCTAGTGAATCTGCAAAACCCATTAGGAAATCTCACATATATTAATAGGTGAAGTGTACTAGTTAAGAAAAGGCAAACCTTATCAGCTCTATTCATAGACTTGAAAATACCTATGTCACTCAGTCACCTCTTTCCGACAAGGTAAAGTAGCTAAATCCATTAAACTTGTTCCCCTCCAAGTTTCTGAAAATACATTTATGCTTGTACTTTTTTAATCACACTTGTGCCCATACATTCTTTCCTTTTTTACTTGTTGTGTCCCTCCATTAGTTTGGCCATCTATTACATGAATCTAACCATAGTTTCTTCAAATCATTGTCTGATTAAGAATATTTTATAACCTTTAAGCCCCTCCATCCTCATCTTTTTCTCCCTTGATCTTGTTACGACATCTACCATTTCAAACATGAGCCCACCCGAGCTTGCAACCCTTTCATTCCCTTTGCCTCGAGTATGCTTCAAGCCCCTTGCCCCATAACCCCCTTTGTACAACACCCCCTCCCCCTAGTACTACCTTAAGGACACTATTATTGGTATTGATCATCTACTTATGATTAAATATTATTGATCTATTTGTGCTTGTGGCACATGACTTTTATGATCAAGTTCTAGTTCATGCATGATCCTCTTAACAAGATAAATGAGAAATGATTAAAAAAGTTAAATTCCCTTTTAAGAAGGAAATAAGACTCTTTAAAAGGCTAAATTTAAATTGCTTTTAAAAAGGCATTCTGCTTTTATTAAATTGGTTAATAACAATGCCAAAACTGATTTGTTTTTACTATTACTTTCTGAAAGTTCTTTCTAACTAAAGGAATAATAAGATTCAAGTAAAAGAAAGAAACTTATTAAAAATAATAAAATGATATTTTCATTTTCAAAAATGTAGAAAATGTTGAGCCCTTCAAATGATTGAAAAAACCTGTTATGTTTAAGCTAAGAAAATTACCTAATAAGGGAGAGAAAAGAAGAAACCTTCTTACAATATTTGGTATTAGTAAATAAACACCTTTGATATTAAGTAAATATTAAAATGTTTTTTCATATCAAGAAAGTATTAAAATATTTGGTATCAAAACATTTGATTTCAATAAGCAAAATACCTACTGTTATTTAGAAAAAAAACTCAAATTATATCAAAAGGTGGAGAATCAAAATTTTCGAAGAACTTTTTTCAAGAAGAAATCAATGTTTACAAAAAGTGTGTGTGGGGGGGTATAGAGCTTTGACTATATTGAAGTTACATAAAGAGAGAGTAGATTCGGGGAGGGGTGTGACTTTTATTTGATAAGGGGAAATCCATGGACTATAAAGTATCTATATTTTTTATAATAAAAAAAAGGTAGAGGAAACATGAGGTAATCAATACTTGTTTAGGAGAGAAAAACTAAAGAAAATAAAGATTTTTAAAACTAAATATAATTTTTGTCATCAACAAAAAAGAAAAGATTTTTTAGTGACTTAGATTTTGATAGACAAAGAAAATATTTGTATATTTGTTTTTGTAAGACTAATATTTCAGTTAGATGAAAAGAAAGAAATGTATGAAAGTTGAATAAAAGAAATACATTTTGTGGAATTTAAAGGAAGAAAGATGAACACAAGCTAATTAAGGAAAGACCTTGAGATTAATGCTTCAAGTTCAACATTTCAAAAGCACATATACTATTAAAATTATGATTTGGTGTCTTCGAAACTCAAGATAACTGGATGACAATAAAGGATGGTTTCGCAAAATTCAAGAACTCTTGAAATTTACATATTTTCTATTTTTTTGTGAAAAACATGTCTTATATCTTTTTTATATTATTTATAATAATTAAGCAGAAATAATCCAAAATAAAATCAGCATAATCACTTTTTTCTAGTGACTTTTCACCACAAGTCAACTATTGAGCTTTCCAGTCAATTGTTCTTAATCTCAAATATCACTTTACGGATAGTCTGTTGTATTCAAAATTGTATTTAGACTTTAATTGGAAACTCTATGTAATTACAATTGGAAATAATTTGGTTTCAATTGGGAAACCAAATGTTTTGGAGGGAAAGTTGGGAATTCTCAAATTTGAAATATGGAAAGTTTGGGTGGAAGTTTAGTACCACATCGTGGAGAACTAAACTTTTGGTGGACTTATATATGAGTTCATACCCCAAGCTCTTGTATCAATAGTAGAGAGGAGGAATGGATGACCACACACGCGCGCGCACGCTCCGCTCCGTCTCCGGCTCGGGCTCGGGCTCGGGCTCGGGCTCGGGCTCGGGCTCGGAAGAGTCAATTCGGATCTCGATACTTTTGCTGCGGTTTTCATTTGGTAAGTCGATTAAATTAATCACATGATTAATTTGGTAAGTCGACTTAAATGGGAATTCAACTCGCCATTATGGGCGCGATTTTTGGGATCCGAAAGGCTGCGTTTTGGGACGCGTTTTCGGAAACCAAAGGTAACCGCGCGCTAGGGCACGCGAGCCCCTCTATATATATTCCTCACTCGACGCGATTTTTCTTCACTCGCAAGAAAAACCTCTCTCACGTCGTCTCTCTCTCTGGTTCTTCCTCTCGCGGACGAACGTTTTTTCTTCTTTCTCTCTCAGCTGCAGTTCTCTGAGGTACAATCGAGGACGATCCCGTTAGTGTGCGCCGACGACGATCGTGAACCGTCGTATCCTGGGAGCGGATCGCCAGTACCCTACGCACCGGTATTGTGGGGGCGATATCTTCTCTAAGGACGGTCCATTTCATGGACGCTTCGGTGACTTCTAAACTGATCTTTATTTTATTTTGGTTGCCGCAATATGTTTATTGCTTTACCCTTTCTGGATCATGCCCGTGTTATTTATGTTTCTGTTCTATTAATCGGTTCATGTTTGCATTGTATAATCGAATAATGATTGGGAAACATACGTTTAATGTAATCTTATTCGGTATTGTTTCTCTGTTAACTCATTTGGATCCGATAATTCACTGTTTAATATATGCACTGGTAATCCTATTTTCAACAATCTTAGAGAAGATATCCCGAACCGATTCTAGAATGTCCGAAACTATGTTTAAATCGAGGGTAGATATGACGGGTATGCCTGAAAAATTCGGTGGATAGAATTTTAAGCGTTGGCAACAACGCATGAAGATCTGGTTAACCACCATAGGATTAATCTCGATGCTTGAAACCGATTGTCCTACGGTGGAGATGGAAAACCCCTCACCCGATAGCCATAAGGCGCAATCTGCGTGGAAGGAACGTGACCGTATATGTCATGGATGCATCTTGTTGGCTCTGTCCAACACGTTGTTTGACGTATATTGTTCATCCACGCAGACTGCGAAGGGGCTATGGGAAGACTTGGATCGGAAGTATAACACCGAAGACCTCGGTATTGAGAAATACTCCGTAGCTAAGTTTTTGAAGTTTTCCATGGCCGAAGGGAAGTCTGTTTCTGAACAGGCACACGAGTTTTTACTCATGCTCCATGGTTTAGAGGATGCCGAAATGAAACTTCCAGAGAAGTTTCAGGTCATGTGCATCATAGAGAAATTTCCCAAGTCGTGGGAAGACTTCGGTATGACCCTGAAACATAGAAAGGGGAAAATTTATATGGATGACTTGATGGTGGCAATTGTCATAGAGGAGGAACACAGGAAACAAAAACATGTGCTTCCTGTTGATATTCAGGCTAAGGTCAATCTCATGACCTCGAAGGGCAAGGATAAGAAGGGAAAGGGTCCTAATAACAATAAAATGAAACCAAAGGGCAAGATCCAGAAAAAGGCAAAGAATAAACCCTTCTGGCACTGTAATCAGGTTGGCCATTGGAAGAAGGATTGTCTGTCCTTGAAGGCTCAACCTAAGGCTACAGATGGGAGTCCACAAGTGAACATGATCACTACGGGACTCGGGGCTAGCGAGGGTATGTCTCTGTAAAAGGTGAACTATACAATATCCATGATCCAAATGAGTGGCTCGTGGATACGGGAGCCAATGTAAACATATGTTCTGACAGAACGTTGTTTTCTTCATATCAGACCTGCAGCGGTGGGACTGTGAAGATGGGGAACGATTCTGCGGCCAGGGTGCTAGGGTCGGGACAAGTCAACTTGAGGTTCTCCTCTGGACGTGTCTGGACATTGCACAGGGTGCTGCATGTTCCTGACATCAAGAAGAATGTGTTATCTGGCTCTATCTTAGTTAAAAATGGTTTTGAATTAAACTTTAAATGTAATAAAGTTGTTATTCTGAGACATGGTGTCTTTTATGGTAAAGGCTATCTGGCTGATTTTGATTTGTTATTTAGAATTAGATGTGATTCAGTAAACATTAATGAAGTGAATTTTTTGAATGCTGAATGTTCTAATTCTGTATCTCATGTTGTGAATAATCTAGAATGTTGTGATCTGTGGCATGGTAGATTGGGACATGTAAACCTAAATTCAATTAAAAGAATGATGAATTTAGATTTGATCCCTAAACACACTATTGATAAAACTCAAAAATGTGAGATATGTGTGCAAGCTAAGACACCTAGGAAGTCTTTCCAGTCTGTCTCTAGAGATAGTGAGATCTTGGATCTAGTGCACACGGATATCTGTGAGTTTAATGGTGTGTTGACCCGAGACAATAAGAAATACTTTATCACCCTTATAGATGATGCAGTAGATATTGCTATGTATATCTAATGAAAACCAAGGATGAAGCCTTAAAGAAATTTCTTATCTTTAAGAATGATGCTGAGTCACAAACAGGAAAAGTTTTTAAACACCTTAGGTCAGATAGAGGAGGTGAATATACCTCTAACTTATTTGATGAACAGTGCAAATCTTTTGGCATAGTTCATGAAGTTATGGCCCCATATTCACCGCAATCAAATGGGATAGCAGAACGGAAAAATAGAACCTTAACTGACATGATCAATGCTCTCCTACAGAGTTCTGGACTTCCAACCTATATGTGGGGAGAAGCCTTGAATACGGCTTGCCATATTCTGAATAGGGCGCCTCCAAGACATATGGAAAAGTGTCCCTTTGAACTTTGGAGAAATAGGAAACTGAGGTTAAGATATCTCAAAGTGTGGGGCTGTCTCGCTAAGGTTTTAGTCCCGGAACACAAGAGAAAGAAACTTGGTCCTAAAACTGTTAATGCGGTCTTCTTAGGTTACTTGGAAAACAGCTATGCATATAGGTTCTTGGTAATTCGGTCGGAGATACCGGGCATAGATGTCAACACTATTGTTGAACTCCGTGATGCTACCTTCTTTGAGGATGTCTTCCCATTGAAGACTGGGATTCCTCAGAATCTGACCATTGAGGACGCCTCTGCATCAGGATCTATTCCAGATCAAGTGGAAAGGATATCGAATGTGGGGGTTGAGACTCAACCTGAACCCAATGATCTTTCTGAAGAGAATGAGCCAAGGAGGAGTAAAAGACCTCGGATAGCCAAGGATCTGGGTAGCGACTTCGTTGTCTACCAGATCGAGGGTGATCCACCAAGTTACAAGGAAGCCATGGCTTCATCTGAAGCAAAACAATGGAAGGAAGCCATCAAATCTGAGATGGATTCCATTATAGCTAATGGGACTTGGGAGTTGGTTGATTTACTCAAAGGGTGCTCTACTATTGGGTGCAAGTGGGTGTTTAAGAGAAAGCTTAGACCTGACGGATCAATTGAAAAGTACAAATCCAGATTAGTTGCCAAGGACTTTAGGCAAAAGGAAGGTATCGATTATTTTGATACCTAATCCCTGTGACTAGGATGACCACAATCCGGATGCTCATAGCATTGGCATCTGTATATGATCTCTCTATCCACCAAATAGATGTGAAGACCTCCTTCTCGCATGGCGATCTTGAGGAAGAGATCTATATGGATCAACTGGATGGGCTTGTGACTCCTGGGAATGAGGGAAAGGTTTGCAAGCTTGGCAAATCCCTTTACGGATTGAAACAAGCACCAAAGCAATGGCATGAAAAATTTGACAAGACCATTTTATCATGTGGCTTTAAGGTTCATGAATATGATAAGTGTGTCTATTCCAAGGTGAAAGGTGATGAGTGTATTGTCTTGTGCCTATATGTTGATGACATATTGTTGTTCGGATCACATATGAGGATTATTAATGAGACTAAGGCATTCTTGAGTAGCAAGTTTGAGATGAAGGACATGGGTGTTGCTGATGTGATCTTGGGTCTCAAACTGACAAGGTCAGTTGATGGGATTGTAATTTCTCAATCTCACTATGTTGAGAAGGTACTTGAGAAATTTGGATATCAAGATTGCACAGCTGTAAGCACTCCTTTTGATTCATCCAAAACGTTGTTTAAGAATAAAAGTGGAGTACCTGTAGCACAGCTAAGGTATTCACAAGCGATAGGAAGTTTAATGTATCTTGCAAATTGCACGAGACATGATATTTCATTCTCGGTTGCAAAGCTGAGTAGATACACTAGCTGTCCTGACCGTACTCACTGGGAGGCTCTGGATCGAGTACTGAAGTACTTGAAGGGAACTATTTCTCTTAGTTTGCATTATGGTAGACATCCTTCTGTACTAGAAGGATACAGTGATGCAAGCTGGATAGGGAAAATAGAGGAGTCTGGGAGTAATGGTGTTACAGGGTATGTATTTACCCTTGGAGGCGGTGCAGTCTCCTGGAGGTCTGTGAAGCAGACCATTCTAGCTCGATCCACCTTTGAGGCCGAGCTGTGTGCTTTGGACACCACTGGAATTGAGGCTGAATGGCTAAGGGAACTTCTGTCTGAGATTCCCGTGGTAGGTCAGCTTGTTCCTGTGTCGGTACATTGTGATAATATGACCACAATTGCAAGATCAAGAGTTCAAAGTTCAATCAGAAAACAAGGAGACACATACAAATCAGACTTAAGACGTTAAGGGATTTGGTGTCTCGAGGAATGTTGGCTGTGGATTTTGTTGGATCCAAAGACACCACGGCAGATCCGTTGACTAAGGAACTTGATAATCTTTAGTCCTAAAGTCTAGGCTTGGGATGGGACTGAGACCCATTGGAGTTCCTCTACAGTAGCAACCCAACCTATCTAAGTGGAGATCCCACAAAGTAGGTTCAATGTGGTAATAACAAGCTGTTTGGAGAACTGGTTGGTACTCTAATTTTAATGCGTAAGCATGAGTGTCTTATCCCTGGAAGCTTGAGTGCCACTTAAGCTGCAAGTTTAGGAAGAGCGTAGGCTCTGAATGGGTTCAAGCCTTTGGGCAGGATATTTGCAGTGCATCCTTGGAGAACGCCACCTATGTGAGTGTTACTGTGGGCCGCAGTTAAAGGAAGAGGGTCTTTCCTGAACACACTAATGAAACAGGATAAGGGTGCATGGCCTTTAAGAGCACCAACCCTTAAGATTGTACCAAGAACAACGCTTTGTTGTTTCTACCGTATACTTTAACACTAAGGTCTGAAGTTCAAGACGTAGTTCACTTCGTTCCTGTTAAAGTGAAAGTAGTAAACGCAGGTAGAGGTTCAAATCGGAAGGTACCTTTACTGAAAGCAAAGTGTAGGCAGCCGAAAGAAGTCTTTTAAATCCTTTTGAATCTCTTTTTCAAATTGGGGAATTCGTGGGGGATTGTTGTATTCAAAATTGTATTTAGACTTTAATTGGAAAGTTTATGTAATTACAATTGGAAATAATTTGGTTTCAATTGGGAAACCAAATGTTTTGGAGGGAAAGTTTGGGAATTCTCAAATTTGAAATATAGAAAGTTTGGGTGGAAGTTTAGTACCATATCGTGGAGAACTAAACTTTTGGTGGACTTATATATGAGTTCACACCCCCAAGCTCTTGTAGCAATAGTAGAGAGGAGGAATGGAGGACCACACACGCGCGCGCGCACTCCGCTCCGTCTCTGTCTCCATCTCCATTATGGGCGTGATTTTTGGGATCCGAAAGGCTGCGTTTTAGGACGCGTTTTCGGAAACCAAAGGTAACCGCGCGCTAGGGCACACGAGCCTCTCTATATATATTCCTCACTCGACGCGGTTTTTCTTCCCTCGTAAGAAAAATCTCTCTCACGCCGTCTCTCTCTCTGGTTCTTCCTCTCGCGGACGAACGTTTTTTCTTCTTCCTCTCTCGGCTGCAGTTCTTTGAGGTACAATCGAGGACGATCCCGTTGGTGGGCGCCGACGACGATCGTGAACCGTCGTATCCTGGGAGCGGATCGCCAGTACCCTACGCACCGGTATTGTGGGGGCGATATCTTCTCTAAGGACAGTCCATTTCATGGACGCTTCGGTGACTTCTAAACTGATCTTTATTTTATTTTGGTTGCCGCAATATGTTTATTGCTTTACCCTTTCTGGATCATGTCCGTGTTATTTATGTTTCTGTTCTATTAATCGGTTCATGTTTGCATTGTATAATCGGATAATGATTGGGAAACATACGTTTAATGTAATCTTATTCGGTATTATTTCTCTGTTAACTCATTTGGATCCGATAATTCACTGTTTAATATATGCACTGGTAATCCTATTTTCAACATATTCTTAGCCAACTATACATTCTTCCCAATCATCTTTATATTAGTAAATTAATACATATTCCTATAAAGATGCTTATTATCTTTCTTTTCAGTCTACTACCCCCAAATTTTAATTAACTAAATTATGCCCCCAACGTCACTTTATGGAATGTTGGTCACAATTTTCAAGATCATTATGACTTCCATTTGAATTAACCTATTATACTATTCGATTATTCTATACTTAGTTGACTAATCATTTCCTTCAGTCGACTATATTGGTCTATGAATGGGCATTGTATTCTAGTCATTGGTAACTTCTTACCTAAGCTTCTTTACTTGCCCCAAATGATCGCTAAGCACTTCTAGCCCTATAAATAGGACCCCCAAGTCCTTTTACACTTCACTTAAGCTAAGAACTCGTAAAGTTACATTGATAGACATCCTAAGCGAGTTATGAGTTAAATTTCTCTTATTATTTTATATGCTTCACTGTAGTTGTTCAAGCTCTAACGAGCTTAAGTGCATATCCAGGTTCATCCAAGTTGAACAAGAAACTCAAAGATGTGTTCCTCATTTATCAATCCCAAGTAAGCTTGTGTTTAACATTATTTATTAGTAAGGCATCTTTGTTGCCTGCCTTAGTAAATATGTGCATAAGTGGTGACTTCTTTTCTTTGCGGGTGATAATTAAAATCTTTCTTGAAAGTTGTCCAAAGAAGTGTCCAAGTTGCATATGAAGATGTGTCATGCTCGTTCCATGGTAGCAAAGATAGTGAAAGGTTGCTTTACCAAGAGAGCGAGGAGGATATTCTTTTAGGGCGTGAAGTTCTACGTTATGAGTTTTACCCATGTAGGTTCCCATGTTTAAATCAACATGTCAATTGCAATTTACTCCTTCTCTTCTGTCTTTGTAGTTTGTGAAATTTCAATTTATAGTATTATTTGGAATTATTGTTACTGCACAATTCACTGCGCTCCGTCTTGTGTCAAACTTAAAGAAGCTACGACAAAAAAACTGAACAATATATATAGGAGGCGGGGGAAATGGGGAAACGAGTCATTTGCTTTAAAAGTTGTACTCATGGTTGCTAGCTCTACAAATAGTCAAAAGAAAATATCCAATAAAAGGCAACACCTAAGTATTATTATGCGATTTGATGTAATGATATAGTGTGAGAGACATTATTTGCTACAAATTTCAATATATATATATATATATATATATATAGGAAAAAATGGGGCTGCCCCAGCCCCGTTTTTCGGCGTTTTTTTTATTTTTTTTTTAGAAAAATAAAACCATGTATATTCATCCATATATCCCTCCTACATGTCATTCGAATTTCGTCAGAAACAGAGACTCCTACGGCCTCCATCTCGATGGTATCGATTTAAAAAAATCCTGTTACCGTTAAAAAATTACTGTCCGGATGGAGGCCGTAGGAGTCTCTGTTTCTGACGAAATTCGAATGGTATATAGGAGGGATATAGGGATGAATGTAAATGGTGCTATTTTTCAAAAAAAATAAAAAAAATTGTCCAAATAAGGCGGGGGCAGCCATGTTGGCTGCCCCTAGGGGGCAGCCACATATGACCCATATATATATAGGGGGCAAGGAGCCTACATCGGGTGGTGTAGGTAACTTACCTACATCAGGTCATTTTTTTCGTTATTTTGTATTTTTTCAAATGAAACCTCACTGGGATTTACTTAATATATAGAGTGGATTATGTGTTTCAAATTTCATGGGAAAAAATATTTCTAACATGCCCATCTGAAGGTAGTCATTTTCAGCAATTCTGAGACCGTTAAAATCTGACGGTCTTGATGGAGGGGATAGAAGTCTAGACTTCAATTGAATTTGGAATGACACAATGGTGGTATATGATGTAAATCCACGAAGATTTCATTTCAAAAAAATTAAAAATTAATGAGAAAAAAACCCGATGTAGGTAAGTTACCTACATCACCCGATGTAGGCTCCTTTTTCCCATATATATATATATATATATATATATGGAGTTGATGGGGTTGCCCCCAACATGGCTGCCCCGCCCCATTTTTGGGTAAATTTTTTTATTTTTTTGAAAAATATCGTCATGTATATTCATCCATATATCCCTCCTATATGCCATTCGAATTTCGTCAGAACAGAGACTCCTACGGCCTTCTTCCAGATAGGGTCGATTTAAAAAATCTTGCGACCGTTAAAAAATTGACATATGGATGGAGGCCGTAGGAGTCTATGTTTCTGACGAAATTCGAATGACATATAGGAGGGATATAGGGATGAATATACATGGTCATATTTTTTCCAAAAAATAAAAAAATTTGCCCAAAAATGGGGTGGGGGCAGCCATGTTGGCTACCCCTAGGGGGCAGTCCCATTTTTCTCTCTATATATAAGGGCCACTTCAAATGAGGTGGGGTCTCACCGATATTGTGGTGAGCCATCGAGCAGATTCGTCAGATCTCAATCTGACAGTTGTATCAAAAACCTCATCCAAAAGGCCATTTTCGTTAAATTGATTTCATTAATTTTGAGTTTCATTTATTGATTTCAAATTGCCATTCAAAGCTTTTCTCGATTTGGTATTTTCACAAATACTTTTATTGATTAATTTCCGATTTTATTCCAAACGATCTGAAATCAACCATAACTTTGTAAAGTACAACGGATTTTTGTAAAATATATTTTACTCTTTGTAAATTTTCGTTAATGACTTCATTTTATTACTGTAATTTCATTTTGTAAATGATTGTATCAGTTTTGTAAAATGTGTACATTCATTTTGTAATTCCAGCGAGTTTTTGTAAGATTATTTTTCCTCTTTATAAGCTTCAACTTTTTTGTAATTGTGTATGTTTGTTCTGTAAAAAATCCGTGAATCTTTGTAAATGAATCTCCCTCCTTTGTAAAATTCACGCATGTTTTCCACTACGTTAAAGTTCAATTGCCATACATGTTTTCGAGTCCTGCAAAATAGAGAAAAAACATTGAGATTTGTAAAAAAGGTAAATAAATATGTAAATCTGAATATCAGTTAAGTAAAATTATTATACGATAATGTAACGGAATCTCCCTCTTTTGTAAGAACCTGCAAAATAATAAATATGTAAACAAACATCAGGATATGTAAAAATAACAAATCAAAATGTAAATATGAATGTCATATATGTAAAATAACTATATCACAATGTAAATCCACACCTCACCTCCCAATAGGGGAAGGGTACCGTCGTCGTTGTCTTCAACAGTCAAGAGGGAGGAGGCGGGCGGAGATCTCGGCGGCGCTGGCCGCCTGTGGTGATGAGGCGCGAGGTGGTCGGAGAGGGGCACCTTGCAAAGACGGCGGAACGAGATGATGCGGCCGCACGAAGATGGTTGCGCAGTTGGAGTTGCGCGGAAGCAGTCGACACTTCGGAGTCAACGGCGAGGCACCACGTTGGAGGACGTGCAGGCGGAGCGTGGCCTAACGGAGAGCGGCCGAGCGATAGGGGCGCGAGCGAATCACGAGAGAGGATGGAGGGAGTGCCTCGTCAATCAAGAGACAGGGAGAGATAATGGAAATAATATAATGACTTACCATAAAAATAGGATCTATGGTTGTCACATTCTATATTTAGAATATGACAATGACGAAAATGGTTTTCAGTCATTAAATTAATTTAGTTAATGTATCATTAATTCCAGTCGTGAGATCCAAAATAGAAGGATGAGATTGAGGGCTCACCACAATATTAGTGAGACCCCGTCTCATTTGAAGTTTCTCATATATATATATATATATATATATAGAGAGAGAGAGAGGAGTGATCCTATGAGAGCAAAAAAATGTGAGAGCATGAAAGCATGCATTCTGGACCACATGATATGTTTTCTCTCTCCTGCTCTTCTCTCTCCTGGTTGAATCATGTGGTCCAGAATGCATTCTCTCATGCTCTCACAGATTTTGGCTCTCATAGGATCACTCATATATATATATATATATATATATATATATGAGAGAGAGAGACTTCAAATGAGTTGGGGTCTCACCGATATTGTGGTGAGCCCTTAATCTCGTCCATTCCTAATTAATCGGATGGCTATCATTAAGCGCATATTAATGAGTATTATTTTATTGATTACAAACGCATTTACGTCATTTTAACTTTTATAATTATAGTATATACTCATACATTCCTGCTGCAATTATCTTGCGGCAATTATCTCCCAATCGGATGGCTAATTATAGTATATACCCATATGTTCCTGCGGGGTGTGACCTTGACAAGGCCGCAGGATCACATCATAGGGGCTAATTGGGTTGCTTCGGAAAGGTGGGATAGGGGTGGAATGTCTCCGACTTGCGATCGCCCCAGAGCTGAGAAGGGCTCCCTGGGCGAGACTGTAGCTGAGTCTGATCCCATGGATCGGAACATTGGTGAGGGCAACTGCTCATGGTTCTCACGACTGAGAAGTTCCTGTCCTGGAAATGCAAAGACAGCATTTGCCGTGCTGACGGTTCCGCTGCTGCAAGGTTCCTTCATGGCGGAACCAAGGTCAATATTGTCTCGATCGATGTATCCTACCCTTGATGTCGGAGACCGCATTCTCACTAAAAAGGTAATTTGATTTCATTATGTTACGAATTTTGGTTATGTCCCCAAGCAAAGAGCAAACTCATATATGTTTAAATTGATGTTTGGTCTTTGTAAATGTTTTTTCTTGTAGGGGGCCACTTCCGATCAAGAACATCATTGCAAGATCTGTGATGCGCTATTGGCCGCCATCAAAGATATCCGATATTATATATCAACCAGATATTAGGATTATCTCGTATCGGCAAACATCTCCGCCATTTGAAAGAACCTCGACAGCTTGTGGAGCTCGCAGTCGCCAAGATCATCGACGAACGGCAGGAGGCGTTGGAGAGCGGCCGGAGGGGAGGCGGCTGCGGAGGCGCTGGTGCAGGACAGGAGGCGCTGGAGCAGTCGGAGGAGAGGCGCGGGCAGTCGCGAACGGCGCGGGGGCGGCGCCGCGCACGGGCAGAAGGATAGAGGGCCCGCGCGTGGCGGCGATGGAGGGAAGCACGCGGCCGCATGCTCGCGCGTGGCTGGGCTGAGAAGGAGCTTCAGCGGATCTGAAGGGCGGCGCCACGCTTGCTGGAGAGGTGGCGA
The DNA here is from genome assembly GCA_037367405.1 of Ottelia alismoides. NCBI lineage: Eukaryota > Viridiplantae > Streptophyta > Magnoliopsida > Alismatales > Hydrocharitaceae > Ottelia > Ottelia alismoides. Next base: position 34,977 of record JAZKJV010009780.1, read on the forward strand.
TCTGCACGGGCGGCGCCGACCTCAGGTGGAGGATGGCGCCATTGCGAATGCGACGCGCGGCCGGGATTTACATTCAGGTATAGTTATTTTACATATATAACATTCATATTTACATTTTGATTTGTTTTTTTACAAATCTCAATATTTTTTTCTTATTTTGCAGAGTGCTACTTGAGTTTTACAAAGGAGTGAGACTCAGTTACAAAGGCTTACACAAATTTTACAAAATGAATATACATATTTACAAAAAGGAAGAAGTTTATAAAGAGAATGGAGGGTCGTGCATGGGAGACAAGGCGTGGATTTACATTGTGGTATAGTTATTTTACATATATGACATTCATATTTACATTGTGGTATAATTATTTTACATATATGATATTCATATTTACATTTTGATTCGTTTTTTTACAAATCTCAATATTTGTTTTCTTTTTTGCAAAGTGCTACTTGAGTTTTACAAAGGAGTGAGATATGGTCACAAAGGCTTACACAAATTTTACAAAATGAATATACATATTTACAAAAAGTCAGAAGTTTATAAAGAGAAAAATTACTCCTACAAAAACTCGTTGGAGTTTACAAAATGAATATACTCATTTACAAAATGAACATGCACATTTACAAAATGAAGGACTCATTTACAAAAAGGAAATACACATATACGAAATGAAAATACAATGAAAGAATGAAATTATTAACGAAATTACGAAGATAAAAATGTATTTTTACAAAAACTCGCTGGATTTTACAAAGCTACAGCCGAATCAAGATCATTTGAATCAAAATTGAAAATCAATCAATAAAGGCATTATTGAAAATACCAAATCCAGAAAAGCTTAGAATGGTAATTTGAATCTATTTAATGAAACTCGAATTTAATGAAATTGAGATGATGAAAACGCCCTTTTGGATGAGTTTTTTGATGCAGCCGTTAGATCAAGATCTGACGAATCTGGACGATGGCTCACCACAATATCGGTGAGACCTCACCTCATTTGAAGTGCCCTATATATATATATATATATATATATATATATATATATATATATATATATATATATATATATATATATCAGAAGGGGTTGATGGGGCTGCCCCTTAGGGGCAGCCAACATGATTGTCCCGTCCTATTTTTTTGGCAAAATTTTTTATTTTTTTTGAAAAATATTGATATGTATTCATCCATATATTCGTCCTATATGTCATTCAAATTTCGTCAGAAACATAGACTCCTACGAAGGGATTCCTCCTTTTCCCATATCAAAAGATATAACTAACACTTATCCAGGAGAAGGCTTCCCTGAACAAAATTCCTCCTTTTTCTCAAATAAGTACAGAGGGATTGAAAGGTGAAGGGGTGATAGGAAGATTGACACGTTGAGAGATGGAAAGCCTTCAAACTAAACAAAGAACGCCATGCTTCTAGAAACAACACTTTTCAATGCAAAAGATGAGAAGAATGCCGGCAACATGCATATGCATGTCCCCATCACCACTTGTCTTTTGTTCACGAAGAAAAATCCACTACTAGACGATCAACACTTTGTATTATCGAAATCAAATTCTTATTATGTAAAAGAATAGGGCTAAGAAAGGAATGTGGCTACTTGTCTCTGCAACTTTGTTACGTGGCCACAACTGAATCGCCGCCACACTGCAAGAAAAATGAGTTGTGGCCACGGAATGTGGCTACGGAAATTTGCGGCCACGATAATTACGTGATCACTAGTTTCTTTTAGCAAAATCCGTGACCAAAGTCTTCACACAAGAGTTGTAGCAACGACAAGTTCTGTGGTCACTTGTAGTAGCCACGGCATATTCGTCGTTAGAGAACTCTCACGACGAGACTTGTAGCTACGACTACTGGTCACGACTTGTCGTGGTCAGAGCTCAATTTTGTGGTCACAAACCACATATTTGTGGGCATAGTTCTGTAGCCACAACTTATTTTCCTTGTAATGTCAACATGACCGTCGTGTTACATAATTTTCCATTGGCGATCACCAACATTGATTTGCTGATAATCTTACTAGAAATTTGATTTATTCTTGTATTACTTCTATTTTTTGTTACCAACAACCTTCGTATATACTTAGTTACTATTAATAGTCCAACATCTTGTATAACGTGAAGGTACTGTACTTTTGCTTCTATATGAATTTTCTGATAAGCTTACGACAATGAAGAAATGCTGTTGCAAATTGCAATTTTTAAAATTAAAAGAATGCACCAGATGATTGACTTTACAAAAACATTCAAATGCTGGTTTGCCATTTGCCATGGTGTTAAAAATAAAAAATTCGATTAAAATTTTATTGAACATTACATGCACACCATCTCATTTATTCTGCTGCTCACATTTTCCCTCCCCTTTTTGTGTTTCATCCCCTTGAATCCCTTTTTAATTATCAGATTTTTATCATTTATGTCTTTTTAAACTTCTGTGATACCGTTTTATCCATTCTTTTTTACAATATCAGTTGTGCCCTTATATTTTAAAAAAATCGCAATTCTTTATAATATCAGTTATGCTCCTACTTTATTTCAATGGAAGATCCGAAGCATAAATTTTCTAGAAAGATAAGGGCACATCTGATATTGCAAAAAAAGGAAAGAGCATAGTTAATATTGCAAAAGTTAACAAGGACACAAGTTATAAAAACCCTTAATTACTATTGTAGCGAATATCATATTGAGCTCTTAATCAACGTAGGTCTTAGAGTTGCTGTAATCGACATGTTATGGATGGAGGATATAGGAGTATATGTTTCTGATGAAATTTTAATGGATGTTAGAGGAATATAATGATGAATATATATATTTTTATTTTTCAAAAAAAATAAGGGGAAAATAGACGTGGGAGTGCCCGTTGACTTCTCGAGGTAGCAGTCACATTTTACTCTTTTATGAATTATATCATGACCTGTGTAATCTTGCTAATTCTCAGATAACAATCCGTGCACATGGGCATATGTGCTAAGTAGGGAAAGATTACATGAATCATGGTGTAATCATAATTGATGATATAGGATTGTGCTGTAATTGGAGAAACTTTGGAGCATGGTGTGAAAATCTCCGTAAACAATTAGTTGGATCTAAATGAATAAAAGTACAAGAAAGAAACAAGTTGATGCAATGGAATAAATGCGGAGAAAAAGAGAGTAGCACTTTATACAATGTACGGTACACAGCCATGGAATGTCAAATTCCATGACAATAGTAGTACCATGACTGACGTGGTGAGCTTAGCCCCACATCCCATGAGGTTTTATCTTTCTTCAAAATTTTAAAAAAAGTGTCTTTTGGTATATTTTCTTCCTATCACAACTTTTTCCTAAGAGCATTGTCTCATGTTTATCTTTATATATATATATATATATATATATATATATATATGGGTAAAATGTGTATCCCCCTAGGGGGAGCTAACTTAGCTGCCCCGCCCTTTTTTCACAATTTTTTTTATTTTTTTTTGAAATCTAAAACCGTGTAAATTCATTATTAAATCCCTATATTATGTCATTCAAATTTCATGTGAAACAGAGACTCGTACGACCTCCATCCAAACGGGGTCGATTTAAAAAATCATGTTACCGTTAAAAAATGATTTTCTGGATGGAGGCCGCAGGAGTCTCTGTTTCACACGAAATTTTTACGACATAATATAGGGATATAGTGATGAATATTCACGGAAAAAATTTTCAAAAAAAAATAAAAAAATTTGAAGAAAATAAGGCGGGGGAGCTAAGTTAGCTCCCCCTAGGGGGCAACCCCATTTTCCTCTCTCTCTCTCTCTCTCTCTCTCTCTCTCTCTCTCTATATATATATATATATATATATATAATAGCAATTCGAACGCACACTTCAGATGAGGTATATTAACAAGATATAGTGTGTGGATGTACATGTTTGAAACAAAGAGATCCAACTACTTACCACAAGATCTAAACGAATATTACGGATGAATGCCCCAAGAATAATTGAGCAAGCAAATCAAGCAACTAACAGAACCACACATGCACATAGCAGTGATTATTGATGTAGAAAATCCTCAAACGATGTGGTGAAAAAACCACGGGCCAACAACACCCAAAGCCCGTTTAGTACTAACGGTGATTAACATATTTTCTACGAGGGGCTATACAAAACCCAAAGCTTGTGCATTGGTATGTCAACAAAAAAAACTACCACCAAACGACAAGAGAGGTAAAGCGGGAGAGGATATCACCGTATAAAGAAAATGGTATCTGCAGCTCTTCTATAGGAGAGGTGGCGGCCACACCTTCGAAGGGGCGGATCTTATGCTGTAGGGACTTCTGCTGTAGTGCAGGGATCGTCGGGAATGGACGCCGCTATCCAACTGAGATTTTAGGGAGAAATAGGAGATGGTCAAAGCTCCTTGTAGCACATGCAGAATAAAAAGAACGGAGTTAGTGCACTGCGATGGTTGTTCTCTCTTCTCTTCTCTTGTGTAGTCTGCAGAGAATAAGGAGAACATTGGGAAAATTGTTCCCAATGCCCATGTGAACCTCATTGCATAAATACTTCTCCTTTCTAGGAAAAGAGAGGGCACCTGCTACTAGTCCAATAAACACATGCCGAAAAGGAATGAAATCACTAGTTAGGTTTATCAGGCTGTGCTCGTGTCATCTCTCACTTTCCTTGATCTATGGTTTATATGTACACATGTTACATGTAGTGGACACTAAACTATTAACTAATGTAGTCCTCATGTGATATATATGTGAACCAAGCTTGTAAGAGTGACCAATTATAACCTATCATGTATTCAACAATAGTTAAACTAAAGACCTGACCTAAGGCTTAGTGGTGTTCATTAGTGTATTCAATAAGTGGCCTACCATGAGTGAAATAGTCTGGAACGATAAATTTTAAGGTGATATGTCATGAACTTGAATGGTGTCAAACTATGTGTATAAGATTGAACTACCATAGTCTTAGATGGTGCCAAAGCATGGGTTCAAAAAGTGATAAGCTTTAGTTCAAATGTAGCCCGCCCGTTGTGACATAACGCTATTAACAAGTCTAATAGCGTTAGTACGTTCCCCATAACACTCATAATTTTTGCAACACGTTAGAACAAGAGAACTAGTGCCTATAATAGGTGGTATGCTATGATAACTTGTCGTGTGACTCCTACTATAGGTGACTTGCCATGGCGTGACCTACCATGGACTCCTACTATGGGTGTCTTGCTATAGAATACCTTCCATGGGAGACATTCTATGTGATAACCTACTATAAAGACTTCCCATAGGCTACTTGTTATGGTAAACTACTATAGACGACCTACCATGGTGACATGCCATGGCTTCCTATTGTGGTGGCCTGCCATGGCATGCCATGCCATGAGGTGGCATGCCATGCCATGAGGTGACCTGCTATGGCTTCTACCATTTTCACATGATTTTTGTCAACATGTTAAATCGATTTTCCAAGCTACATATATTCAAATGATGTGTTTTTGGTGCATTTGGAAGCTAATTTCGATCTTTATCTAATGACACTCCTCCAGATTATTCACATATAGATTTAGGAAAATAAATAAAACTCAAACGTGTTTATATTATTTTGCCACTTTACCAAATCTGAGCTATGGGAGTTTGTAACATCACAAGCTTAGATACTCGGTTCGTTATCAAGGAAAATTGACCCTAGTAACTTATTGGGTTCGGTCAAATGGGCCATGTTGACAACCATCCAAAATGTTGAAGCTCGAGTTTTCAAGTAGTAACCCCACCATTTATAACCCATACTCACTCTTTGTGAGTTTCTGTTGTGGGACTTTGTTTGTGGAATGGAGTGTTACAACCTCCCCCATTTATATATGCAACATTCTCATTGAGACATGGCTTCACTTTATGAGTTTCCATTGCATGACTATTTTTGAGGTTGTTACAATCTTCCCCACTTATATTTTTTATGTCCTCGTTGCGACATGATCCATCACTTATTCTCCGTGACAATGACTGTGACACACTCCATGTAACCTTTTCCTCTCATCTCTTTGTAGGAGTGGATCCATCTCTATGTTATCCCTTTCCACAATCAGAGGGAACCCACTATGATACCATTTGTAACATCTTTGTCTTAAGTCCTTAGACCGCTATCAGCAAAAATAATGATTCACGACTTTGTTGAGAAGAGGAACGAGTGAGATGTTTATTTCATAAAGCTAGGGTCTCTTATATGGAGAGAAAACCCTAGAGAGGACAAGGGTTACGGAACCCGAGAGGTCAGAGGAGGTTACAGAACTTGAAGGGTCACAGAGGGTTACGGAACCCGAAGGGTAACGGGAGGTTATGCAACCCAAAGGGTTACAAACATAAATGTAAATCTAATAGCTCTAACACTCCCCCTCAAGCTGGAGCTGAGAATGTTACAGCTTGTAACAAAAAGAAAAAATATACACCACATCTTCATATGATACATCATAAGAACATATGTCTGCTGCTGGGAGAAGATCTCGCTCGAGGACGGGTCTGCGGCTTTCAGGTCACCGGAATGTATCTCTACCATGCCTATAGAGTTGCTACGATATCAGGTCACCGGAACGTATCTATGTCGTGCCTGCAGGTCACCGGATCATATCTCTGTCGTGCCTGGAGAAGAATCACTATAGAAGAAGTCAAGTGCGGAGGAGTAGTCGGATCGTAAAAGAATAGGTATACGCCTTGATGAAGAAGTCGATGCTCGGTGAAGATGGATGACCTGAGCAGTAGTCTGGAGTGTTGGTCTGTCAGCCGTGGTAGGATAGCAGACATCCTGAAGAATCATCTTTGGCTCCTCTTTTCTCTCACACTTGATAGAATAAAGATGGAGAAATAAAAAGTTGGGAGAAACAAGTCGTGGTGAAACAAGGGTTGTTGGAGAGGGTGGGGCTACAAATGGTGTCGGCGATGCAGGAGGTGTGGTTGGAGCTGCTAGAGCCTTGGGTGGCGCTTTAGATGCTGCTGGAGGTGGTAGCTGGTGTTGTTGGAGACTCAGACTGCCTTGCGTGAGACCATCGAATCCACAAGCGACGCAGGAGATCCAGCCCTCTCTCCTTGACGGCGAATTTAGGGTATTAGGCTTCAGTCTAGGGTCATCGCTCTGATACCATGTTGAGAAGAGGAACGAGTGAGATGTTTATTTCATAGAGATAGGGTCTCTATATAGAGAGAAAACCCTAGAGAGGACAAGGGTTACAGAACCCGAGAGGTCACAGGGGGTTACGAAACTCGAAGGGTCATAGAGGGTTACGGAACCCGAAGGGTCACGAGAGGTTACAGAACCTGAAGGGTTACAAACATAAATGTAAATCTAATAGCTCTAACAGCCTCCTTCCATCGCAAATCAAATAACAACTAATGATGGAGATGATGAAGATATTAATGATGATCTTTTCTTCATCTTTTTCTCCTTCCCTTGATCCCAATCATTTAGAATCTCTCAGATGGTGGAGAGTTTTGATGATAACTCTCTGAATCTCTTTATTCGGTGTTTTGCATAATGAATCATCCCGTCTCTTTTATAGGGGTAGAGCTGGAGGATTATAAAGGATAACAAACCACATCGTAACTGACTCCTGATAATCTACTAACCGTCAATGTGGATCAAGATAATGTGGTTATGTTTTATCCATTGACTTAGTAGAATCCAATATACGGGATAAATTCCAACATTCTCCCACTTGATCTATATAATCTTTAATTATGAGACAATAACTTTAAGCGTGCCTTTTCATGGGTTTTATATAATGTCAATGACTTATATAATTTAATTGAATTAAATTAATATGATCATGACGGTCAACATCATATAACTTGACACGATCCCTTCCGTGTATCAATATCAATTCAATCCAACCACCTGTAATTTAAAAGAATAGCATCTCCTTCTTTAATTACATTTCGACGATTATGTTATCTATTTGAAAACATAAATGCATAATATAACAACAAAATAATTCAGAAATATAGAACAAATGAGATTGTCATAATCATAATTTGCACCAAACAAAATGTACTAATTAGCCTTTCACAACAAGGACTTCTTTATAACATCCATTCTTGCAACATGCTCAGGAAAAATTTTAAGTGATAACCCTTTAGTTAATTGATCTGCAATCATAAAATTAGTACTGATGTACTCTGAGATATAATGATAAGTATATCTCTTACATTGAAAGCGATTAAGGGAATGAACTTTCAATGTTGACAAGGCAAGACAACTTTGATATAAATTTCCTAAATTTAAGTAAAATATATATATTTATATACATTTATGAAAATTCCTTATTTTAGATAATCGTCATTAAACCCACTTAGTACTATACTAAATAATAACCAGTAATTTATCATGGATTGGATCCATGATCAAAATATTGTACTTGCAGTTGAACACATAACGTATGTGGTTGCAATGTGCAAGTTTCCTCATAATAATGAGGAATGACAATTAAATAGACAATAGGACTACAACCTTAGGGTTTGTGTATCTCTATAGTCTTGATCTCATCGAATGCACTTTTTAAGTGACATGTCGATGATGATCACAATTGTCAAATAGTCCTTATAAAATCTAAGAAGATGAATTGGCACACATATGTTCTCTCGACATTTATTCATGAATGGCATGGTTCACTACATTATTCAGAACTGTGGCTTCATAGGAGATGATGTATTTAAAATGTTTGAGTACCTACCTGAACCAATGATTTTAAGAGTTAAGATGTACGTAGATACGATGAGTGTCATCATTCTACTATCTATACTCTAGCATTCATGAAGCTTCATAATATTCATATTTTATGAAGCATGTACAAACGAAGAAATACTCTTATTGAAATATTTTGAATTCAATGTAAGAGATCCTTTGTCTTAAGCAATTATTGTTTATATGAAAGGAGCGCAGTGGAAGTATGGTTCTGACCCAAGTTAGAAGAAAAGTCAAAAAGTTGACTTTACTTCTATGTCTTGCATACATATAACATCCAAAGAGTTGGATGAATGTGAATACTGCAATAAGTCAATGTACTGACAATAAGACTATCTATTCTATCTAGGACCCTTTGAGAAGGACCCAGATAGTGCATCAGAATAATCTACATCAACATATAATCATTGAAATCAATTTTCTTATTTGATAAGTTAAAAGTCTAATAATTATATCTCAATATTCTAATAACACGCACAATCAGTTGCATATGTTTTAGAAGACTAGAAACTTCATCTTAAGGTTTAATAGTCATCCACATAGACGTTGATGCAATTGTTGCAAAAATCTCTATTGGATAGATAGACTTCATATTTTCAGTCTTAGACTTAGAGAATGTCTCTATGACCTGGATATTAGAATACACTCATAGTTTATTCTAAGTGATGGAAATAAATATGAATTCTGGAATAAATCTATCATAATGGGTTATGATGGATATATTTCAGATAGTAATCTAGCATCAAGCCTTGGACATCTATTGATTTCATCAATAGACTAGTAAGAGATGAAACTTTAGAATGTCTAAAATTTCAAAACTTACATACTTATGAATATTGTATTCAAAGTAAAATGTCCAATACGCCTTTCTTAGGGAATGGTTTTAGATGCTGAACTATTCAAGATCTCATACATATTGATGTATGCGGATTATCTATATCAGAATAAACATTATGGATATGTGATATCTATTAATTATTATTTGTGATACGAGAATTCTTCCTTTCACCTTAGAAACCTTCCAAATGTTCAAACATTTCACAATTTTGGTTTAGAATAAAAGTTTTAAGGAAGATGAAAATGAATTTGATCTAATCTAGGTAGTCAATAAATATTAGATGAATTCAAGGAATACCTTATGGAGATATGACTTATCTCACTCCTCCTCATACATCTAAACTCAATAGAGTTGTAGGGAGACACAAGTAGATCATGTGTGACATGATTTGGTCAATGATGAATATTAGCATAATAACATCTGAGTTTCCAGGTATATATGTAGTAGAGACTACAATATATATCCTTAAAAAAATCCATGTAAATCTAAATCCAAACATCCTCATAAGCTATGGTTTGGAACCTATCCTAGTGTTGGACACTTGAGGATTTAGGGTTGCTTGGTCCATAACCTTTTCATGGATGCAAGTAAGCTGGAATCTAGTACAAAAAGTGCTACTTCCTTAGGAAAATAAAGGATGGTATTGGATACCTACTTTATGACCTTGAGATTCTTACAAGATCTCATTTTTAAGAATGTGATTCTTAGAGGATGAAACTCTTGAGAATCAAGATGAAAATGAAGTGACGGATCTCATTTAATCTTGAGAAGATAATGAGGCCCTTGAAATCGGAAACTAAAAGAATAATTAAAGATGAAACACTCATACGTCTTTAAATGAGTTTGAGGATGTGTTTCATGTGTCAGTTAAATCTGACAATGATCTTACTTCATATGATGAAGCCTCTAAATATCATGACATGGAATGATGGATATTAACAATAAAGTCTAAAGTAAACTTCATATACAAGTCTTGTAAATAGACCCTCGAGGATCCACCTATATGGGTAAGACCCATTAAGGTGTAAATGGATCTTCAAGAGAAAGAGGGAACCTGATGAGAAGGTAGAGATCTTCAAAGCATGGTTTGTATCCTCAAGATACATACCGAAGAGAAGACATCGCTTGCGGTGAGACTTGCTCTTCAGTGACCTTGCTTATACCCATCATAATATTGCTAATTATAGCTACACAACTTGACTTTGACATCTTCAAGATGAAAGTCAAGATTGCATTCCTCTATGAATACCTCTCCGAGGATATTCATATGAAGTAGTCCCAGGGTTTCATGTTGAGGAAAGCAAGTTGTGCAAGGTGAAGAACTCTATCTATGGACTCACGTAAGCATCTTGTAGTTCGAAAATAAGATTTGATGAAATTATAAATGTTATAATTTCAGATAGAATCTTGATGAACCATATAAAGCTTAGTGGGAGTGCCATTCTGTTCATCATGCTAAATGTAGATGATATCCTAATCATTTGGAATGATATAAGGATAATAATAAGTTTTTTATAATCTGGCTATTCCATACCTTGAGATATGATCTCACGGATACCTCTTAGATCTTAGTTATGAAGGCGTTCAGGAACAAAGAAAAGAGGGTATCGGGACCTTCACATTAGTGGTACACCTTGGACATATTCCATTTTCTGGAAAATTCTAAGAAAGGTTTCCATACCTTAAGATATGGTATTGACCTATCTAAAAAGATAACACCTCAAGGAGTTGAGGAAGTGAATGCTAGAACTGTCTGCCTTGCGCATTAGTTACGAGAAGCTGAGTGTAAGCTAGATGTGTACAAATGTCAGATGTATACCATGCAGTGGTAGTAAATTATTACTAATCCTACTATGGAGATAAACTACTTAGTTGCAGTAATAACAAAATCTTCAAAGATGACAAGACTTTCGAGATAGTGATATCTAAGTCTTATCTTCAAGAAATAAAGACTTTATGGATAGTAAATCTAAAGGTCTTAACTGCAGATACCGTAGGAGATAGAGATATCCAAAAATAAGGATATTATGATAAGGATTATGGAAATACTAGTTATAATAAGTATTGAGCTACATGTCAAAGACACTATAACTAACAATATTGAGTATAGGTTGCATAAGATGCAACATTCACATTAGATGGGAGCACTGTTACTAGGGGATATGCAAGTGTCACGACTCCGAATCTCAGGCCGTCGGATCCACTCCCATAACCAGATCTGATTACTCAGCAATAATTTATTCAACAATCACAAATAACATTCAGAAATAGACTGCAAATAAAATATACTCAGAGCGAAGTATTTCAATACTTTTCCATTCACAAAATAAAGTTCAGATGATACATTGTCCCACTATAACCATTTACATGTACATCAGCTTAAATGGAAAATACACAAAAAGATTACTAACTACCTTACAAAATAAAGCTATTGTGGCTGGTTGGATGTCTACTAAGGTCCTTGCGATCGCTCACCGACACCTGTTGGATTTTCCATAAATCATGGGATAAAAATTAATGAATGCTTAGTAACGAATAAGAGAAAAGCAAACAAATAATGTAATTTTTCAAAAAGTTGTTATAAAAAAAGTTTCATTCCTTCTCATTAATTTAAGTCATATTCCTTTCTATTCCATGTCAGGGATTAGTCCAGGGAAACCCCACCTGTCTTGGACTCCAAAGATGTGGATACTTTGGGATTGGAGATTGAGTTGATCTGATGAGCTTATGCTGCCACACGTCGCCTCAACCAATCCTCCAATACTACCCGACAATTTCCTTTTCATTTATTAATCAGGGGCTCAAACTCTCATCCTGGAAAACAAAGGAGCATACCGTTCTTGAGGACCTGGTTGCTTAAAACCTCAGGCTATTTGTTAATCACATAACTTAGTGGCTTTAAATACATGTTATCATGACCCATCTGCTATTGAACCACCCGTGCCTCCACATGGCATGATCACATCTTCCGTCGTTCAACCCGAAGATATTGGCTCCCGGTACCACACGTTGTAAATCATTCATTTCGTGCGCACTTATCATAATAGGACAACCGTGTACCACCTAGGTAGTGAAATGCCAGTACGGGTTCCTTCCAACAAATGTGCATGTTACATGACCGACCTGTAGTTCTACTCCCAGTCATCCTTAACGTGACACACGATCCTTTTCAGGATTCAACTCAAAACACATCAATTCCCTTGATGTAATTCGTTCGTTAAGTCTTCGATTTGTATAATCGTAAACACTTAGTATAGACTCGTATATATATTATTCATATGCATATATACTTGTATTTATGCTTATTTTAACTCTCAAACCCTAACTTTCCAAGCCATTGCATCAATTCAATGCTTAAACTTTATTTTAGTGGGAATCACAAAGCAACGTTTCATACTTTCTCAAAAATAACCAACATTACGGTTCTTCATAGTAAAAAACATAAAATCAGAAATTTCAACAATCTCATATGAAAATCCAATTGCAAAAGGAATGATTTCGTTACCTAATCGAACTCTCTCGCACGTATACAGTGCTTTATCGTGGTTCTTTTTCAAAAAGAAAGACTTATAGATCCTGAAATGACCGAATTTCATTTTCGTATCAAACACACTAAGAACGTGCCAAGAACACGAAGAATGAATAGAGAACACGAAGAACGTGAAGAAACATATTTTCTCTTAAAACTTCGGCAGAACTTCCCCTTATATAGGGTTATATTTTTAGGAAATTTTCGGTAGAGTTTCCCCTTGTATCGAGAAATATTTCGATAAAAATTTCGGCAGAGTTTTCCCTTATATCGAGACATATTTATATAAATATTTTGACAGAATTTCCCCTTATATCAGGACATATTTTAAAAATGGAAAGAGATTCCTCTATTAAAATCATCGAGAGGAAAATAATAACGAAAATTAAAGAATATACTCAAACAACAAGAGATAAAGAATCGGTAGATACCACACGTCTTAGGTGAGTGAATGTGTAACGAATCACATGGTTCACTGATGTGCATAGCCGCCTGCACCTAAGTAGGGTATTACACAGTTTTCTCCATCAAAATAACTATAAAAGAAGAATCGAAAGAATAGAAACATAAGTGATGGAGAATCAGTAGACACCACACGTCTTAGGTGAGTGAATGTGTGACGAATCACAGGGTTCACTGACGTGCATAGCCGCCCGCATCTAAGTAGGATGTTATACATATTTCTCCTCGAACCACAACAGAAAATGAATCGGAAAGAAAGATGAAGTAAGAACAAAACTTGGAAGAAAAGAGGATGAATTGAAATCCTAACTTACGATGCAAACTAAGAGAGGATCATACCTTTCTCCTCCTCGTTCTCCTGGCAGCACTTCGCTAGTGCTCTTTCCCCGCCTCTCACTCCTCCTCCAGATCCCTCAACCCTAGCCCTTGGTGTAGTGGTGGTAGTGGAAATCGTAGAGAATGAATGGGTAGGGGGGTATTTATAGGCTCCAGAAAATCACTAACCATGGTTAGTAAACCGCGGTTTAACCCTTAACCACAGTTAATGACCCATGATTTTGGCCCATGGTTTTGGTCAAAACTTATCCGAAACTTAGGGCTTAAGTTAGAACATTCCAGAGGATTCTAGATTCGCTAATGACGCTTAATTAACGTTAAATGTGATTAACGTCCCCTAATCATGATTTAACTTTTGTGTCTTAGGCTTGTCTTTTGCTAACTATTGATTAATGTTCGCTAATCGTCATTAATAGTTTTCAATTCATCATTAGTTTCTTTATTCATGTTTAATTAGTCTTAATGACGGTCATTGTGGGTTAATGACATCTTAAACCTCTTTGCTTCTCTTTCTTCTAAAAATCATAACAATTCCAAACGAAATCTGATTCATACGAAACAAATTCTGTTGGTTTTCTGTTGACGAGCCAGATCGTATTATATAGGATCCGAGAGATTCCAAGTTTAAGGTTTTATAGCAAGCGCCATAAAAGGACTTGGAATAGTCTCTAGGGAACAAAGTGACTGATCAACTTACTTAGCTATTTTTCTAAATAGTCTATGATTATCACATGAGTGTGGGTTTAAATGATTAGCCCATTAGTGGCTCCTTGGGTTAGGGGCGATTGTTGGACATGCGAGCCCATGATGAGCCATTATGCAATAAATGTTATTGCAAATATCATTCCCTGATCTGAAACGAAGAGTGATTAATTTACATAATAGGCCTCTTTGTACAATTAGGGTTATGTACCATGGCCATCTTAATGATCATACAGTTGTTGATTTAATTGTTGAATCATAGAGGTTGGTGCTTGGATGAATATCTAAAGAGTTAGATTGAGGACTCATCAAGCACGGTCAAATGATTGTTATGAGTGGATCTCCAACCTGAGAAGGAGATGGCAATCCTTTCTCTAAAGGTTGATATCTAACCGACCTCTTGATGTAGGTCCTCTACATAGGAATAGAGATTCAGGGGTGTTAGGTAAGTTAGCTCAAAGAATTGACTAGCAAGATCGAGATAACCAAAGTCCTATGTCGTATGCTGTCACGATATAGGCATGCATCCTTTGACCAGAGACAGATGCGTTACTATATGTCTGAGTATGTAAATTTGGCAGACCAATAGATTGATGACCTAACCAAGGTCTATACACAGACGTGTTGGTGTGCATACAAGGGCATATGAGTAATACAATCTCTCAAAGGAATCATACAGGTTCATTGCTGAATCGGAAGACATGAGCTCACTCTTGAGATATTGAGAAGAATCAAATTCCATGTATGGTCGTCTCGCTTTGGAGGCTTGACTGAATTTGTAGGTTTGATATATACTTTTAGAAAGTATATGATCAACCCCTGGGTATGATATATGCTTTTGGAAAATATATGATCGGTTACCAACTCCCAATGATCGAATGATAAAATATAATGATAAAATCCTGAAGGAGACAATCTAAAAGAGATCTAATACTTCAGGTTTAATATGGGTCTTCCAGTATGCAGGTGTGCAGGTATTGTGAATACTTGAGGGTGATGTGATCATAAACGATTGTATAACCATGACGCTTCCATTCCAAGGGAGTGATGCAACAGGTCTGGATTTTAGTGACTCCTCTCATAAAGAAGTGATCTAATCTTAGTCCAAATGTTGGACCTTGATATGAATGTGATTCAATTGTAAAGAGAAGATTAGATCTACGGCTTTGATTTAATTAAGCATCTATAGGCGGTCTGCGAGATCTGAATTTGAGATGTGATCTCTATATCCAAGTCATTATACGTGCAACAATATAATCACCCTGTCCTTATCTCCAATTATCCGTGGAGAGAGCGCATTATCCTTGAAAGAGTTCATGGATAATTTCATTGTTGATATTATGTATCCGAGCATTGAAAAAATTGATAATTAAATGTGATTTAATTATCATGAATAATATGAATTAGATTAAAAAAATATTATAAGGAGAGATATCTAAGATAATTAAATGTGATTCAGTTATCAAAGATATGAATAATGTCAATGTGATTCATGTTATTTAGGCACATGAGAAAAGAGATTCAAGATGATTAAATTTGATTTAATTATCATGGATATGAATAATGTGGATAGTACTATCCATATTAATTAGGTATATTATAAATGTAATTTATAATATATTAGAGAGAGCATATTGTGATTTATAATTGTTAATTAATATTGATGTGAATTATATTCACATTGTATAATTAATTGAAAATATAATTTACATTTTGTTTAGGGATGTGAATGTGAATCATATTTTTCCAATGGCATGATTGCAATATTTTACAAGATAATTATGAATTATTTTTTGTGAAATAATTTACAACAATTGTTGTTGCAAAATCTTGGAGATATATCATGAGATAATGAGATCTCATGAGATGATGGTAGCCGTCCTTCCTTTTTAGGGATGTGGTTAGTCTCCTCATTATCTCCAAGACTAGCCAATTGATTTGATTTGAAATTATTGATTTATCAATATAAATTAATTTAAACTAAATTAATTGTTGTTGTATTTTCACAACAAGATCATGGCCATTGAATGAAGCACAAGTCAATCTCATCCATTGATTGTGTGATGTCCATGGGTTGGGATCCATGGACTCCCAAAACTCTATATAAGAAGAGGCATCCCTTACTCTTCGAAAGACAAGAACACAATTACCGAATGCTCTCTCTCTATTTATCCACACGCCAAGTCTCTCTCTCTCTCATATAGGCCATCCACCATGGAGCCATCGAAAGAGTCTCCATCGCCGCAGCATCGTCATTATGCTGCCGGAGTATTTGCTCGTGGAATCTCCATCTCCTTCGGTGCGTCTTGCTCGTGAAGAAGACAGGATTTTCTGTGACGAGATCAGGAGATTCGTCGCTGTGACCATCAACATGGATTGTTAGAGGGACGCGTCTCATCAAAGCTCTTGCAAGCGTCTCCTCCGTCAGATCGGACTTGAGACAGGAGGTCTCTTCGTTTATAGACTTGATCGCAACCACACTTCAATAGGTAATCTTAATACCTATTGTGGTTTATATGAAACGATCCGAGAAATGTTCTTGGATCATGTGGCTTCATCACATTAACTTTTTTTATATTCCGCTGCATCGAGCAACTAGTACGACTAGTTGCTCCCGATCGCATTCGATGCGATCCACACTCTTCCGTGATGCGCTTGAGGATCTTCCATATCCTTCACATACCAGTGGCAAAACTAATATCATGTCAAGTACATATCTGAACATACATGATACTCTTAACCATTGATGTATAAGGAATTCCTTTCATTTCATTCTCCTATTCATTCTTTGGATATTGATCCAAGTTGAATTTGTCCCCTTTTTGAATAGGAACAACCTTGCAGAGCACTTGCCATCTTGAATCTTTCCAAGACCTTCTCAATATATACATTGAGACAATCCTAACAGTCCTTATGGTCTATCACAGAATGATTCTATTCCAATCACATAGGATGCCTCACCTGTATCTTTCATTTCAAAGTTCTTGGAGAGATACTTCTTTGTTTCATGTAACAAACCTAAATCATTAGCAGCCAATAATATGTCATCAAAATATAAGACTAATATAATAAACTTGCTCCCACTAACTTTCATGTAGATACACCTATCTACCATATTTTCTATAAAATCATACAATGTAATGGTGTTGTTAAACTTAATATAACATTGACAAGAAGCTTGTTTTAGTCCATATATTGACTTATTTAATTTACATACTAGATTTCCCTTTTCTGTAATCCTAAAACCTTCGGATTGGTTCATATAGACATCTTCCTCTAACTCCCCATTCAGAAAGGCGGTCTTTACATCCATTTGGTGAAGCTCCAAATCATAATGTACCACCAAAGCTAAAATGATTCTTAAGGAGTCCTTCTTTGAAACTGGAATAAGGGTCTCCTTATAATCCATGCCATCTTTTTGAGTAAATCCCTTTGTAACAAGTCTAGCTTTATATTATTCAATGTTACCTTTAGAGTCATGTTTGGTCTTGAAAATTCATTTACACCCGACTCTTTTAGAACCTTCAGGTAACTCAACGAGATTCCAGACATTGTTATTGATCTTTGACTCGAGTTCTTTTTCCATAGCATTCAACCACTTTTCAGAATCATTACATTTTATGTCTTGATGGAATGAGATTGGATATTTATCAATGCATAAGTCACATTCATGCTCAAGTGCATATATTATATAATCATCAAAATTCATAGGTCTCCTTTACCTTTTAGAGGGTCTTAATGCAACTTCTTATGATTGTGATGAACTTGGCTCATTTACAACTTGTTCATTAATAATGACGTCATCACTTAATGTGGGTGCCAACTCTTGATGTTCCACGTCAATATGTGGAGATGATCCACAGGTGGAACGATTACTCTAGAAGATTCCGGCAGATATGGAAGCAACACTTTATCCCTATCTTCTTTCGTTTTCACATTTCATGAAGCTTAGCTCCCACTAATATTGTCATTCTCAATAAAACAAGCATTGCCACTCTCAACAATTCTTGCACTATGGTTAGGATAATAAAATTTATACCCCTTTGATTTTTCAGGATAACCAATAAAAAATCCACTGACTGTCCTTGGATCTAATTTCTTTTCATGTGGATTGTAAACTTTGACTTCCGCTTGACATCCCAAACATGTAGATGTCTCAAACTCGGTTTCCTACCCTATCCATAATTCAAAAGGTATCTTTTGAATTGCTTTACTAGGAACCCTATTGAATAATATGCTAAAATTATTAATACATATGTCCATAATGAAAGAGGTAAAATACTATTATTTATCATGCTTTTAACTACTTCCATTAATGTACGATTTCGTCTTTCTACGACACCGTTTTGTTACGGTATTTTAGGCATTGTGTACTGTGCACAAATATCCTTACTTTCAAGGAATTTTGCAAATGGACCAGAATGTTGACCCGTCTCATCATGCCTTCCGAAATATTCACCACCTCGATCAGGTCTCTCATTTTTTATTTTCCTTTCCATGTGTCTTTCCACCTCATTAATAAATATATAAAGGACATTTACTGTTTGAGTCCTTTCATGCAATAGATAGATATATCCATACCGTGAGAAATCATCTATAAAAGTGATAAAATATCTTTTCCTTCCCCATGATGAGACATCAAAAGATCCATAAGTACCAGTATGTATCAATTCTAGGAGCTGAGTAGCCCTTCTAGCTGGCTTCTTTGATGCGTGTTTGGATTGCTTCCTTTAATGCAATCTATGCACAACTCTAGATCAGTAAAATCTAATTGAGGTAATATGTCATTCTTAATAAGTCTCAACATTCTTTCCTTAGATATATGACCTATTCTTTGATGCCATAAAAGAGTATAGCATTCAGTAGATGTAATCCTTTTCACACCCATATTGCTTTCAACATAAAATAGGGAATTCATCAATTTAATATCAAGATTAAAATGATAAAGATAATTCTCCAAAGAACCAGAATCATAAAAGTACTTATTTTTTTAACATAGAAAATGATCCATCAAAAATCTTGAAAGAAAATCCTAAACAATCCCGTCTATAAACGGAAATAAGATTTCTAGCACATTTAGGAATGTAGAGACATCCTTCCAGATCAACTTGACATCTAGTGTCCATGATCAATCTGCAAGTCTCAATTCCATCTATTTGTACCTTCATCCTATTTCCCATGAGCAGATATTGCTCACTTTTCTTTATGTTCTAGATTGTACGGAATCCTTGTAATATGTGAGATACGTGAGTAGTTGCACCAGAATCTAACCACCAAATATTATTAGGAAAATCTATAATATTTACTTCTGTGGCTTTTATTGCTGCTAGCCCCTATCGGAGTCCTTTCAATAGCCATGAGGTTCACTGAGTGTTCTTTTATCTTCTTTAATCTCCCTTCTTCTTGAATGAGTATAGCCTTTAATTCCATAAAACTCCATTTATCCTTTAATGTGTTGTAGTTTACCTAGAATTGCCCAAATTCAATAAGATGAAAGTTTATGATAAACTATATTAAGAACGTCTCGTTACATCCATCCCCATGATTTTCAGTTTCGATGCGAGATTAGAAATTTCAATTACATGATCCATCATCGAGTTGGATTAGTTGAATTTCTTCGTGGTCAACCATCTCATTAAAGTCCCAAATATGGACTTATCAGCTATATCGGATTGGGAGTACTCCTTAATTTTCTTCATAAATTCATTAGCATTGTTTATCCTAGGCATTGACGGTTTGACGTTCTCCACCATTGAGATTTTAATCGAGCTCAAGAAGAGTCTATTCGATCTTTCCCAAGCCTCATAATACATCCTTTCATCGTTAGTGTTGTCCTGTAAGAGCTTGTGGTTTTTTATCTTTGACTAATACATGATCTAAATTCATCACTCCTAAATGGAAGAGAATCTATTCTGACCAATTTGCATAGTTGAGTCCGTTAAACCTAACCATAGAGTTGCCTAATGCAAACAAGTTCATAGATGTTGAATCTGTAGACAATAATACATACGCTCACAATAATGCTTTGAGAAATAAATTAATAATTTATATACGGGAAATGCATATTGAAATTTCTTTCACAATATGTTAATAATTGCCTTTGAGCAGAATATTAACAAATCAATAAATGCATAAGTGATGCAATTAGGTATACTTTAATAGATAGCTGAATAAATCATGTCTAATTCATGCTTTCCATCTTTGGATGTAAAACTCGTGATTCATTAATTGACCTCTTAATGTGCATAATTACGGACAATGATCCATCTTTGGGTGATCTCCTAGTCCATGATTATACTATTCTGATTATCATGATAATATTATATCATTAAATTTAATTTGCATCAAAATCATGATAATCAAAATATGGGTTCAACTCCATACATGGTTAGATCACTTTGGTAGCTAACCACTAATTGAACACTTTAATTTCATTTATCAGTTAAAAAATGTATTTTACATAATTATGGGACTAACCCCAATAACTAACATATATAATTAATTAGAATCAAAATCATTTCGGTGATGTCATAAGGATTATGCTATGAGATTCAAAAACAACTCTGAATCTGCACATTATATGAATGATCTAAATAATAACAAGGGTTAAAGGTAAAACTGCCATAGACTCGTCATCTCTAATACCTTTCTAATTATAGAAAAGTTACTTTAATAATAACATTAAAGTTTCTGAGTTAATTAAGAAATGAATCCATAATTAGATAATTGTTTATCTTGATCTCTTTAATAATTGAAAATAAAGTGAGTAAAGATACAAAAACTTTATCGGAAAGTACAAGTAAAAGGTGTTGTCAAACATGATCGGGTTTAAAGATAACTTTCTGTTAAGATAATCATGATAATAATAATAGTAACAACTTACAGATTTGATCAATCCGAAGAAATTTAAAATCCATTCAAGCCAAGGTACGATAACCTGGCTCTGATACCAGATTGTAGGAAATTTTAGGCGACACACAAATGAATCGATAAAAAATGATTCATGAGTTACCTCCTTCGATCACAAATCAAATAGCAACTTTTGATGGAGATGATGAAGAAACCGACGGTGATCTTTTCTTCCTCCTTTTCTCCTTCCCTTGACCCCAATCGTTAAAACTCTCTTAGATGGTGAAGAGTTTGGATGATGGCTTTCTGAATATCTTGATTCAGTGTTTTGCATAATGAGTCATCACATCTCTTTTATAGGGTTAGAGTTGGAGGGTTCAAAAGGATTATAAACCCTATCATAACCGACTCATGATAATCCATTAAATCATCAACGTAGATCAAGTTAATGTGGTTACGTCTTATCCATTGACTTGGTAAAACTCAATATTAATCATCTCATAAATATTTTGTGTGGAATACATACAAGATAAATTCCAACAGATCCATCTCACGGGTATCTCTTTCCACAATCAGAGGGAACCCACTATGAACTAAGCGAAGCCTACATGTACTCTCGAGCTCTAGGCCCCTATAAATGTGGCTCAGACAGTTTGAGGCCATCAACAATTGTAGAACACTTTCTAAAGCCTTATGAGAACTTTAGCAGTGAGGGAGAAGGCCAAACATAGAAGCCTCACTGGATTAAAGCTTGGAATAAGTAGGGTTCTTCCATGTTCTTCCAAGTGCCCTCATTGTCATCCGATTAGGAACGCACCTCCAGGTCACCAATAGCCATTGGATCGAGCCCTCCCCCCACCATCATATCCAGATGCAGATCTAATTAGGGCCATGGATCGCGAATAGTTAATTGGTTCATCTGAACCCTTGATCTCTTAAGTGGACGCATCGCTACAATTGATCAGTGTACGTGGAGGGTAGTTTGCAACCATAACGCTCCGCAATATTATATTTAATATTTAGTATTTAATAATTCATCTACAGTTGTTTAATTTTTGTTATATTAGCAAGGACCCCTTAAATTTTTAATATTTGCAGTTAGATCCCCTGCTAGCTCACGTCACGTGCCTGTGTGCATGGGATGTTGATCATTTTGCACGCATACCCTCGTAGCTTTAGATATACTTTTTAGTGCTAAAACATGTATAAATAGTGCAAACTTTTAGGGAAATTTGCACGATAGACCTTGTATTTTATTTTCATTATAAAAATACCCCTACTAGGCTAGATTTTATTTCTTTCCCTTTCTAATTTTTATCATTAGCTCTTGAGATCTAATTATAGGGAAAATATGGTAGTTGGCTGATACCTTGATTGTTCACACCCATATATTTATTTTTCCATTTGTGGGTATTTTCCTATTTACATAAAATAAAATAAGAGATATTTTTTCTTTATCTATAGATAAAAATAAAAAACATAAAAAACTACCTTTAAAAATTCCTAAAAAATAATGTATATATTGTTACTTATACTACCTTCAAAACAAAAACCATAAAAATTATAAAAAGAAAATAATAAAAATCCCACGATCCAAGAAACTTATAAAAATCAGTAAAATTAAAAAAATAATTTTTATTTAATGATTTTATTTATATTATACAATATATATTAAAAAATTTTTGGAAACTTTGAGATTATTACCTATTTTAATACCCAAAACAATCAGCCTTTGTTTTATATTACTCACTATTTTTATATATTTTAATATATTAAAGCCACATAAAAATTAGCAAAATTTATATAATAAAACAAATAGAAATTTTAAAAATACAAAAACATTTTAATTTTTTGAAGTTTCACTATATTTATATGTATTTAAAATTACGAAACTTTCAATATAGTATATATAATACTTTTATATGTTCTATTATTACTTTTACTTCTAAATACATATTTTTGATATATATTGTATGTCATATATACGTAGACATTGTATCTTTAAAAATAAAAAGAAAATAAAAATTCAAAAAAATATAAAAATATAAAAATAAAGCAATTGGTAATACATAAAAATTAAATATAATTAAAACCCATAAAAATCAAAAAATGCATAGAAATATAAAAATAATTATAATTAGTTTTTATTAATTGATAATAATTATACCTATCAACTTTTGCTCTCAGTCGTTTGATCTCTACACTTATTGACTATACACATCTTTTGTGTAGTATAATAAATTTCACCTCATGCTAGTTTTCATTGTTTAAAATATATTGTGGGTTGATTATTGTCTTAGTTGATTGTTCATGTTTCGAGTACTGTGAGACTGGCTGCTACAATGATTGCCGGATGATTTATCGTAAACTACAAGCCCTCCAAAATCAAGCTTTAGGAATCCTTGTTCAGTCAATTAAACAACAACAATGCAAAAAAATCAAAATCCATACCTTCGAGGATCGTTCCCCAGATATCTCCTCCGCCCCGAATTCTATGATTTTGATGTGCTTAGCGTGAAATGCATGCTAGCATGGCGTGGACCTCCTCATCCTCTTCTAAACGTCACCTTCAGATCGTTGATTGAATGTCGAAATTTCACTGGTGGCGGAGCTCCGACAATGGCTTGGATATCATGGCTAAGTGATTTAGCCACTTAACCATCATGGAAAGTCTTGAAGAGTACTATATGATATAATCCTTCTGTCTAGTTTGAATACTGGATCAACTTTGTAATTGAGTTTTAGTGATCTTAGCATTTCAGGATTTCATAAATACAAAATAAAATTATAACTAATGAGAGAAGAATAAAAAGGTAGCTGATGAAAAGAGAAGAAAATAAGAAAAAAAATTAATGGATTAGGATAGTAAAAGAAAAGAAGGATTTGGTTAAGTTCGAAGAATGGTGACTCCAAATTATCGTTGAATAATTTTGTAGCTAATTCATGTTCACTATGGTGCTAAGATCCCTATTGAATCTGTAACTTTTTTCTCCATAAAAATATTTTATTAGGGCATGGGGCACAACCATGAAGCTGAGTAACCAAGCAAAGTTTCTGGAGCACAAAGGATTAACTAGCTCGAACATGATTGTCATAATTTTGATTAACATATAGTTCCTCCATGTAATAGTTAGAGAGGAGGGGTCTGCATCCTAAAAGGAGGACCGTGTGTATGACCTCAATCATCGATATATTTGTAACAATAGATATGTTGAAATCAATTGATTCTTCTCTATTATGGTGTAACATACCGCCTTCAAGAGTTCTACAACTACGATCTTGTGACAATGAAAACACTTTCAAGAGTTCTACAACTACAATCTTGTGACAATGAAAATAAAATGTACAAGCATCAAGGCATATTTCATTCGAGATTATGAACAAGAAGATTAGATATCTTGAATACCAACCTTTCTCCCATTCTAGACTCAGAAATAAAATTTGACAGTGTGTTGCATACTTCATAAATTTACCCATTGATAGCAAGAAGATAATTAGTAGAGCCTGCAACTTTTTACCCTCAAGTAACCTTTCGAAGAAACAACATCGATGGTCGATGGTCCTGCTAAAGATGTCATCAAATCTAATCTCTGACAATGTGTTCATCCCTAACTTCATTTTCTTGATCCAAATATCACATCGTACCTCTCTTTAGCATTGGAACAGGAGGAAGATGCATGCTACAGGGAGGTAGGAGGTGATATTTAGATCAACAAAAATAAAGTTAGAGAGAACACTTTGTCAGAGATTAGATTGGATGACCTCTTTAGCAGGACAATCAATCATCGATGTAGTTTCTTCAAAGGTTACTTGAGGGTAAAAAGTAGCATGCTCTACTAGGTTGATATAGTATATCCAATGATGCTACACAATCTTCGGATAACTGCTAAACACAGAAATGTTATGCATGGTTTTACTTGGTTTCGTATCTCATGTAAATGCAATTTTAGATGTTCCAACTATTTTGTAGGTGTAGGCTTAGAAGTTCACTTGTGAGAATTACTTGGGCATGTTGTTTAAGACTTTTTAGTGCATATGTAGGTTGCTTGGAAATATTGTGTAATATTTTTTTCATTTATCACAATATTAAAATATATGTCATAATATACAAGGTGTAGTATTTGGATTATTAAAATAGGTTATTGATACCATTATTTTCATACGTAGGTTGCTTAGAAATACTATTTTGCCATTCTTTCTTTTATTAATAGTGAAGTGCAGGTTCTGAATTTATGTTATTATTATGAGTTGTTTGTGAGTACTGTTTAGTTGATATGCAAAATAATGAGGTATGTTTTAATTGGGATATACAGAGTCATTTCTCTACGTGGAGTTTTTATTAAGAATCTACGTAGAGTTAAGAAAAATTTCCGTGACATCTTTGATTTGGTTGCTATTTTATGTTGGTGCCAGCATAATCAACATATTGGCTTGAAATCCTAACGTTCATGGTCGCCAGCATAATCAGCATCACAATATCCCTTAAGCTTGCACTGCTCTCCTTTCTTATAAAAGATCCCATAATCCATAGTTCCTCTTATATACCTCATTATCCATCTTATTGCTTCTAGATGAGGCCTCCTAGGATTTTGCATGAATCGAGTAGCTACTCCAACAGCAAAGGCTATATCTGGCCTAGTCATGATTAAGTGGATCAAGCTACCAACCAGTTGCCTATACGTGGTCATATCATCTAATACCTTGCCTTCTTCAGCACAAAGTTTAGTGTTTACCTCTATTGGGGTTGATGCAGGCTTGCAGTGTAGCATGCCATACTTTTGTAAAATATCCTTAGCATACTTGTGTTGATGTAGAAGAATCCCTTCATTGGTGCGCTTTATTTCGAGGCCAAGAAAATGCTTGAGCTCGCCTAACGCTTTCATCTGGAATCTGATGAATAGATTATCTCGGATTCTCTTAAATTCTTCTTCATCATCTCCTGTAATGATCAATTCATCCACATACACATCCTCATCTCTTATCTTTATAAAGAGACTGGAATCCGATGGAGCAACTTGATACTTGCATTGCAGCAGAAACTCTGTCATCTTTCCATACCACGCCCTAGGTGCTTGCTTCAGACCATAGAGTGTCTTCCTCAACTTGCAAACATATTGAGGATGACTCTTATCTTCGAATACTCTTGGCTGCTCCGTATAGACATTTTGATCTAGCTCTCCATGAAGGAATGCATTCTTTACCTCCATTTTCCACAACCTCCATGATTTGCTAGATGCCAATGCTAGCAATACTCTAACCGTAGTCATTTTTGCGACTAGGCTAAATGTCTCGTCGTAATCTAGCTCATATTGATGAGAGAATCCTCGGGTGACTAGACGAGCCTTATATCGGTCTATGGTTTCGTCAGGACGAGTTTTTACTTTATTTGTACGATATTGGATTCACATCTTGAGGCTTTGGTATGAGGTCCCAAGTCCGGTTCTCTTGTAAAGCCTTCATTTCCTCCTCAATTTCTTGTTTCCATTTAGTGTTTCCAAACACCTCTTCAAATGTAGAGGGTTCTTTCGATGCTTCTTCTTGAGCGACTACTACATCTGCATACTTGGGATTTGGCCTCTGGAGTTTACTGATTCTTCTTAGAGGTACAATCGTATCCTCTTCGATCTCGTGCTGGTTGGGACGAGCTTCTTCAATAGTTGGTTGATGAACTCCATTCCTCTAAGGACTCACCATCTTGTATGGTGTATTGTCCTCTTGTTGGATCTCCTCGAGCCTTTCATCTAGTTGATCTTCTGCGTTCTTTGTATCTCATAAGTTAATTTCTTAAGATGACCACCATGATGATGCTTCATCAAAGACAACGTTTCTTGATACATATCACTTGCCATTGACTAGATCATAACATCTCCAACCTTTCCATTCATTATCATATCCGACAAAAATGCATCTTACTACCTTTTGTCCAACTTGCTGCGAAGGTGGTCAGGAACGAAAACATAACAAACAGATCTGAATACTCGAAAGTGACTTACAGTTGGCTTGAGTCTCGTTAGTTTCTCAATGGTAGAGAAGAATCCCAACCTTGCATGAGGTAGCCGATTAGTTATATCAGCTACTGTCTTCATGCATTCTACCCAAAATTTTTACGGAATGCTCTTCGCATGAAATAAGCTTCAACATATTTCTGCAAGATGGCAATTTTTCCTTTATGCTACTTCATTTTGTTGTGGCATGCTTGGACATATTAGTTGCCTTCTGATTCTATCTTGCTTTAGGTAATTGGTGAATTCTTCCGAGATATATTCTCCACCATTATCAGATCGCATGCATTGGATCCTTCTTTCGATTTCTTTTTCAACTTTCTCTCTAAATTCCTTGAACTTAGAGAAAACATAAAATATTTCCTTGAGAAAGTAGAGCTAGACGTACTTGGAGTAGTCGTCGATGAATGTCACCATATATCGCATACCACTGATTGATGGAGTCTTGACTGGTCCGAACATGTCTGAATGGATCAGTGCCAATGCCTCCTTGGCTTGATATTTTGACTCCTTGTAAGGCAGCTGATGGGCCTTACCAAACTGACATCCAGCACATACTGTGTCTTCTCATACATCCTGTTGTGGGAGACCCTTAAGCATTGATTTCTGCATCATTATCTTAAGCTTGTGATAGCTCACATGTCCAAGCCTAGCATGTCAAATATCCACAGTCTCATTTTTCTTTGTCTTATCTACGTTCGCAGATTCTGCTAACATAACGTAGATACTCTCAACTCTTCTTCCCTCCATGATGGCAGTGTCAGGTAACTTGAGGTTCTGATACACTCGCACATCCTCAGGTCCGAACACCACATAATGTCCTGCACATGTAAGTCTATACATAGAGAGAAGATTTTTCTTCATACCTGATACATATACACATGCTCTAACTGCACCTCATTGGAGTTGAAGCGTGGCACTATCATTGTGGTGCTAATATGGGATATTGGCAGCTTTGAGTTGTTGGCTATCACAACAACTTACCCTCCTTTGTAGTTGGACTTGTCGCCGAGCTTGCTTTTATCTCCAGTCATATGATTGGAGCAATCGGAATGCATAATCCAGACATTGTCGTAATCAACTCCTTTGGTCATGGTTGTTGCCAACACCATTTCTTCTGATTTGATAATCACCATCGAAGCTTGTTGCTCCCAATCTTCTTCACTAAGATCTTCTATGTGATAGTTTGATACTGCAGCATTGCTTCGTATTTCATTTTTCTTGATTCTATAGTCTTGCGCAAAATACCCCTTTCGTCTACAATTGAAGCATTCTCCATTTTTCTTTTTCTATAAAGAATCATTTGGCATTTGTGATCAGTCATATGAAGCTCCCCCTGTCTTGAAGCTCCTTTGAGAATGTTGCTTCCACTGAGGATCTGAGTCTTTTTGATATAGCTCCTTCAACTTCCCTCGTTTATGTGCACTAAATAGTGCTTCTTCACCACCTTTTACTGACAGACTAGCCATTTGATTGGCTAAAGTCTCCTGATTTTCTAAGAGACTTTCAAACTCCAAGAGAGTTGATTGTTTAGACCAACCAGATATGGCCATTACGAGAGCACCATATTCTGGTCGTAATCCATGATTAACGATCCTTCGCATTCGTGACTCAGTAATCTTTGATTCTGGATCTATTTGGGAGATTTCACGACATATAGAGCGTACCTTGTTGAAATACCGATTGATTGTCATCTCTCCTTGCTTGAGAGACATTAAGTTGTTCTCTAGGAATTGAAGTCAAGCATCATTCTTGCGTGAGAACAATGCAGCAAATGCGTCCCATGCTTCCTTCGGTGTAGCGACTTCCCAGATATGCTCGAGCAACTCTTCCTCAATCGTGGTTTTTAATACGAACATTGCCTTATCGGCCTTGATCTTCTATTTCCTCAAGGCATCGACATTCTCCTTTGGTGGTGGTGTTGTATCATCTCCTCCAACAATCTTCCAGAGATCCTGTCCTTGTAGATAGGATTCGACGCATGTCCTTCAATAACTGTAATTGTCCCATTCAGCTTCTTGATCCCAAAACCAGAGTTGAAGGGATCTGCCATAATTTTTAAGGAAACTTTGAGGAAACTATATTTTTCTTTCCTCCAGCAAAGTTGGTCCTAGACCTATCTCGATTACAGTCCCTGACTACACACGGACAGAATTTCCCTTCATAAAAAACACAAGACTTGACTGGACACACAGACAGAGGCTCCCCTAATTTATTTAGAGACCTCTACTGCAACCGGATGGACTTTGTTTTCTTCAATGTAGGAGATGTACTACTACTAATTATGACCCTAAATTAAGCAAGCTCCTAAATAAATCCTAATGTTGGCTTCTTTGAGAAGCCACTTCTAAGTTGGCTTCTTTGAGAAGATATTATTGGCTTACTTGAGAAGCTATTGTTGGCTTCCTTGAGAAATCATATCCAAAGTTGGCTTCTTTAAGAAGCCATCACTTGTTGTAATGTACTCCATTGGCCTCTATAAATAGGACCCTTGAGGTTGGAGTGTAACCAAGAGAAGAACCAACAGAGTAGAGAGCCAAAAAGTATATTGGGAGGAAAGTTAGAGAGCTTAAGTGTTGTATAGTTAGTGAGTAAGTGAGTGAGTGTATGTGAAGTGGTGTATACTTTGAGGTGTTGTATTGTATGATGATGTATTATTAATGTATGTTGTTAGTGAATCATCATATTTTCCTTGTAGTTAGAATCCAACAATTGGTATCAGAGCCATGTTAGGATCCTAATTAGTAGGAGTACATCCCCTACATTGTAGAAAACTAAGTCCATCTGGCTACAGTAGAGGTCTCTAAATAAATTAGGGAAGCCTCTGTCTATGTGTCTAGTCAAGTCTTAAGTTTTTTTAAGGGAAAATTCTGTCCGTGTGTAGTCAGGGACTGTAATCGGGATAGGTCTAGGACTAACTTCACTAAGCGAAAGAAAAATATAATTTACACAAAAATTATGGCGAATCCCTTCAACTCTGATTTTGGGATCAAGAAGCTGAATGGGCACAATTACAGTTATTGGAGGACCTGCGTCGAATCCTATCTACAAGGACAAGATCTCTGAAAAATTGTCGGAGGAGATGGTACAACACCATCACCAAAGGAGAATGTCGATGCCTTGAGGAAGTGGAAGATCAAGGACGGTAAGGCAATATTCTTACAAAAAAACAACAATCGAGGAAGAGCTGATCGAGCATATCTGAGAAGTCGCTACACCGAAGGAAGCATGGGACGCATTTGCTACATTGTTCTCACACAAGAATGATGCTCAACTTCAATTCCTGAAAAACAACTTAATGTCTCTCAAGCAAGGAGAGATGACAATCAATCAGTATTTCAACATGGTATGATCTCTATGTCATGAAATCTCCCAAATAGATCCGGAATCAAAGATTAGTGGGTCACGAATGCGAAGGATCATTAATCATGGATTACGACCAGAATATGGTGCTCTCATAACGGCTATATCTGGTTGGTCTAAACAACCAACTCTCTTGGAGTTTGAAAGTCTCTTAGAAAATCAAGAGACTTTAACTAATCAAATGGCTAGTCTGTGAGTAAAAGGTGGTGAAGAAGCACTGTTTAGTGCACATAAACGAGGGAAGTTTAAGGAGTTGTATCAAAAAGACTCATCTCCTCAGTGGAAGCAACATTCTCAGAGGAGCTTCAAGATAGGGGGAGCTTCATATGACCGATCACAAAGGACAAATGATTCTTTGCAGAAAAAGAAAATGGAGAATGCTTCAATTGTGGACGAAAGGGGCATTTTGCGCGAGACTGTAGAATCAAGAAAAAGGCAATACAGAGCAATGCTGCAGTATCAAAGTATGACATAGAAGATCTTAGTGAAGAAGATTGGGAGCAACAAGCTTCAAGGGTAATTATCGAATCAGAAGAAATGACGTTGGCAACAAACATGACCAAAGGAGTTGATTATGACAATATCTGTATTATGGATTCCAGTTGCTCCAATCATATGACTAGAGATAAAATCAAGCTCAACGACATATCCGAGTACAAAGAAGGGTGAGTTGTTGTGATAGCCAACAACTCAAAGCTGCCAATATCCCATAGTTGTACTACAACGATAGTGCCATGCTTCAACTCCAATGAGGTGCAGTTAGAGCATGTGAACCATGTAGCAGGTATGAAGAAAAATCTTCTCTCTGTGTATAGACTTACATGTGCAGGACATTATGTGGTGTTCGGACCCGAGGACGTTCGACCACAAGATATATTTCCAGCCTTGGCTCAAGATTAATTTCGTAGTGTAGCAAGAGACAACCAACTATTCCTCTTTCAACAACTGAAGCAGAGTATAGAGCTGCGGCTATGGCACCGCAAGAAAGTACTTGGTTAAAGTAGCTACTGAAGGATCTTCGTTAAGCAATTGATTATCAAATCTGTTTATACTGTGATAATCAATCTGCTATCAAGTTAGCTGAGAATCCAATATTCCATGCAAGAATTAAGCATATAAAGGTTCACTATCACTTCATGAGAGAGAAGGTGCTCGAAGAAGAGATTGAGCTGAAGCCGATAGTGATGGAAGATCAAGTAGCAGATATATTTACAAAAGGACTCAACACAACAAAGGTCAAGTATTTTCGAAGACAACTTGGAATGCGAAGAGTCGATGTTGAAGGGGAGTGTTAAAGTCAACATCTCCTCTATAATTAAGCAAGCTTCTAAAGAAATCCTAATGTTGGCTTCTTTGATAAGCCACTTCTAAGTTGGCTTCTTTGAGAAGATATTATTGGCTTACTTGAGAAGTTATTGTTGGCTTCCTTGAGAAGCCATCTCCAAATTTGGCTTCTTTAAGAAGCCATCACTTATTGTAATGTACTCCATTGACCTCTATAAATAGGATCCTTGAGGTTGGAGTGTAACTAAGAGAAGAACCAAGAGAATAGAGAGCCACCAAATATATTGAGAGGAAAAGCTAGGGAGCTTGATTGTTGTATAATTAGTAAGTGAGTGGGTGTATGTAAAGTGGTGTATACTTTGGGGTGTTGTATTGTATGATGATGTATTGTTAATGTATGTTGTTAGTGAGTCATCATATTGTCCTTGTAGTTAGAATCCTACATGTGCCAACTCTATATGTTATTATTTTATGATAAATAGTGGGTGCATGTAAATATAACAATAACAACAAAGCTTTTTCCACAATTAAGAGTTGGTGTATAGAAACAATTGGTAAAAAATTATAACTTACACATTCAATTAAGTTTTAAATGCCGACCTTAGTAAAAAATGTAGGAATGGAAATTCCACATGTGTGTTCAATATCATACACAATTGAGGTTAGTGGTTTGTGTTATGTTGGGTTTGGCGATGGAGGTGAGAATTGAATGAGTAAATATGAAGATGGAGATGTAGTTGGAGTAAGAATTGGATATTGTCAAGTAGAGGAGCTTTTGTTATAAAAGAAGAAGAATATCTAATTATAACTATATAATTTAATAAAAAATTTAAATTCTACGACTAGAGAACACAAATCTTAATCATGTTACAAAGCTAAACAAAAAATATAACTATAATTTATAATAATAAAATATCAAGAAAGTCAATATTTCATACATACATAGACATTCACTTTTCATTCAAGAGCAATTTGTACCTTTTTCCCAAGTATAGACATGCAAACAAACCTAAAATGAAGAATAAATATCACTAAAGTAGTTATTTGTATATTTTAACGAGAGTTGCTTATGATGATGGAGGAATAGTTGAAAAACCTTAATTCTCATTTTGAATCTAGAATCAAAATGTTGAGGGTCTATAGAAGGCGTAACAACTCCTAAGGCTTCGTTCGGTTGCATGGTTGGGCAGGGTTGAGTTGGAGTACAGTCGTATACCCCTCCTTCCAACCTTCCTCACAGTTTACTATTCACAGGGTTACCTCAACCCAACCCAACAACCAAACTAACCCTAAGAATGTAGGACACAACGGTAGTTGCAAAAAATTAGGGGTACGTGTCATTAGAAAAACTCACGAGTAGGGTTGGGCATGGGCCGGGCTGGGCCGGGCCCTGAAGGGCCCAGGCCCAAGCCCATCTTACTAATTCGGGCTTTGGGCCGGGCCTAGGCCCGCTGTTTTTGTAAATCTTCGGCCCAAGCCCAGGCCCGGCCCAACTTCTTCGGGCCGGGCTTGGGCCGGGCCGGCCCATCAACACACACACACCCAACAGACTTTCTTCTTCTTAATTATAGTACCTACTGCGCACTGCAATTAAAAATAATATAATTGGGTTTTGGTATTCGGTGCTTTCAGTAATTTTTTTTGTTTGCAAAGATGACCTGTTTGGTTCGAAGCCATAAAAAAACTTGAGTTCAAATTATATTACTAATATAAAGAAAATCCACATATGGAAACTCAGCACATAAGTTATCTGCCAGAACCTCTTTAAGTTTAAAATAGATGAAAGCTCTTGACATGTGTATAAATTGAAAAAAATATAATAGATATTTAATAGAGGAAAGCTAACCTCCTTACTTAGACATCCATGAGCCTCATAGCAACTGCAATGTTATAAATTGAAGCTGAATCACAACCAATTCCAAGGTTTGAAAATAAAACTTCTACACCAGTGGCAGCCTGCTCAAGAATTTGAGGTGTGTAGTACAGAACACCATTTACACCAGCAAACTGCAAAGAATCAACATATATTACTGTCAAAATAGGTGCTCTGCAATTACTCTCAAAAGAGGTGCTCTGCAACTTAATAAGATATGGCACATCCAACCAAAATTCAACAGCTGAAGCCTCCACAACACCAACTGGATATAAGATCAATTTAGAAAAACATAATTATTTCAATTTATCAACAACAAAATGAAAAATAATTCCATATACAAAGCAGTGCTAAAAACAGCAACTTATTTCGAGATAGCACCAAAAATGTCGACTTGAATAATCTACATGGATGCTTATGTTCAGGGAGGAGCAGACCAAACCCAATTGCAAAGGAATTGATAAAGATATAGAAGCAGAATAAAATCAACCAGACCACAAGAACGTCAGGTTTGCATCTATATCCAGTTTCCATCCATGTTAAATAGAACGAGTTTTTGAAGGGAAAATGGTAAAACATGAATCAAGGTCCCATAAATGACACAAGGGTAAAAAAAGAGAGCTCCCTGTAAATTTCATAATGTGAATATAAGGTCACTCACAGAAACCTAATCTGGAATGCTGCTATTGTTCTTTTATGAAAAAGTAAATTGATTTACAAATTTGACGAATTACCGAGTAAAACTCTACCAGGTACATCATTCTTCCATGCATTTCGAAGATTTCAATTCCCCTCTGCAGCTTACATGGAAGAGTTGTGAGAAAGCTTTCACTATACAATCTACGGACCTCATATTATGTACATATATTTTCTACAGAGGATCAGCTACCCATATGGGTAGGCAATCTTCCATCTCGTACCCCCGTCGACCATCGCTAGGGGTCTGTTGCTCTACGTATATAGATACGTATACATTGATATTAAGTATAGCATGTGCATAATATACCAAAATGGTAAGAAATGGTGCATCGGAGCTTTCACAAGCAGAGAAGGCTATAAAACACAAGTGGAATGAAGGCATTGTCCAGCTGCAAAGAAGGCTATAAATCACCTCTCGTTCTGTTAGAGGACGCTGAGCACCGGAGCCTTGTGTTGGAGCCTTGGAAGAGCACGACCGCGGGCGCTGGTAGGGAGAGGGAGGACAGGAGCGGCGCTGGCGAGGGAATGGGAGCGGTATGGGCGGCGACGGCGGGCTCTGGCAGGGAAAGGGAGGAGTGGCGCTCGCGAGGCCCGCGAGGGAATTAGAATCGGGATGGGTTTTAGGGCAAAAGGGTTCGGGACCTCGGGTTAGGGTTAAAGGGGGAATGGTATCGGGCCGGGCTTCGTGGGCCCAAATCGGGCCAATTGCCGGGCCGGGCTCGGGCCAATCCTCGGGCTAATAAACGGGCCGGGCCTCGGGCCAAGTCGGGTTGGGCCGACCCAGGCCCGAGCCCGGCCCAAACTAATTTTGGGCCCAGATTTTAGGCCCAGGCCCGGCCCATTGATATATTGGGCTTGGGCCGGGCTGACTTTTTGGGGCCGGGCTACGGGCTGGGTCGGGCCGGCCCAGCCCAATGCCCATCCCTACTCACGAGGTATAAGTGAAAGATTTTTTAATTTTAATTTAATAGTACAAGGGGATTGGTGAAAATCTCCAGACAAGATAATTAATTCCGGACAAGACAATTAATTGAAGGGCCCATTCATTCCCTTGTTATTATTATTATTGCTAACAGGCAGTAAATATGGGTTGAGCTACTCCGAGAGAGAGATAGGAGTGGTGCTTGTGGGGGGACCGGTGCTGCCGGTGCCAAATTGCTATATATATTTCGAAGTGGCAAATACGTTGTTTCCCTCAAGGGCCTCAACCTCTCTCTCCCCTCCTCTCCCTCTTGCAGCTGCCGTCTTGCACAGGGCAAAGATCTGATCAACCGCCTCTTATCCTTCCCGAAGAGGGTCGAGATCGAGCCCGCGAGGCTCCTCTTCCCATTTCGCAGGTGAAAATCCCTTCTTTATTCACTTCTCTGCTCGAGATTGAGCGTTTGCTCCAGTTTTTGCTGCAATCCTGCGGTTCTTTTGGGATCTTAGTGAAATGCCCGGTTTCGTAGTGGAAAGGTTGTCCCTCTGAAATCAATGCCCTTCTTTCTGTTTTGTGGAGATCTAATTCCCTAGAAAGTACGGGTTTTTGTTCTTTTATTGGACTTTAAGATGGTTCTTGGGAAGTCTTGTTATGGGGCTACTGAGTCTTAGGATCTCACTCCCTTTGCGAAGATTAAACTGTGGTATTTCCTCGTTTTTGGTTTATTTCTCTTGCCATTGTAACAAAAGATTCCAATATCAGGTTTGAGGGAATAAATATCGCACCGCACAAATTTTTGTCTTTTTTATAAAGAGAAGCGTTGCCATATTTCTTTGATACAAAGCTTGGGGAGGTTTCTGTCACTGTGCTGCGTGGATCTGGAAGTATGTTTTTTTTTGCAGATTCTGCGCTTAGATATTTAATTCTATACTAGATGAACCTGTTCTAAGACAACTCGACATATATCTTGCTGATTATAATATTTCTACATGTGTGTGAAATGCTTTGTTTTGGATTTACTGTTTTAGATGTCATACAATCACCCAAACTCTGTTTGAATTCATTGGTGGATAGTATCCCTTGAATAAGAAGGAATATCTATGCACATCTTTAGGAGTGGATTTCAACGTGGCTGCCAAGTTGACTATAGAACAATTTTCCTCTTGGATGAAGTTTAAGTTGTTGATCTTGAGGTTATTTCAAAAGAAACAGAAGGTGATTTGATATGTTATCTTTATTATGCGGTGGAATCACTTCTGGAAAGGATGGAGCTACTTTATCCAGTCGTCTATTTATGATATTAGGCGCTCCTGAAAGCTTAGGTTCGGTGCCTTTCTAGAGTTACAATTCATATATTATAACCCATCTTGAAAAGTGAAAAACTGTATTCCATAATGATATTATTTGAAGTAAATCAATTATAGAACCAAAAGCTTATGTTATAATTTCACTTAATATGTTTTTGTATTGAATTCCGTACTAAATTTGAAATAAGATCATTTTAGAACTAACTTGTTCTGTTATAATTCCAGATTTGTATATGGTTTTTGTTGAATATGTGTTTGTGTTTGTCATTTCAGACTCTTCACACGAGAACATCGGATATTTGGAGAACACCAGCAGACTGATGGGCTTATCCAGCCTCCCCACCCCCTCTGATGGTATTCTCACGCTTGTCTTGGTCAACACTGCTCTCTCCTTCTCATTTTTCAAGCAGATCATCCAGTCCATTCTTGATACCATTGGTTTGAATCGTTACCATCTATTTGACTCTGATCAATTGGACTACTCTGGTTCATCCTCCACAACTGCAACCGACTCCATAAGCCAAAGGTTCAAGGCCAAAGTCAGGGCCATCCGATTTGGTGACCGGGCTGAGGATGACTCGGAGCCAGTTCTTCACCCGGATTGCCGGGTTTGCCTCTCCCGATTTGAAAAGGACTCGATGGTGAACCCGCTTCCTTGTGGCCATTTCTTTCATGCAGTCTGTCTCGAGAAGTGGCTTGACTATCACCACGTCACTTGTCCTCTCTGCCGGACTTGGGTTCTTCCAGCTGGATGCGATGAAGCGGAGGATGCTGCCTGTCCCTATTTTTAGTGGTATCTAATCATGCCACTGCTGAGGATGTACAATAAGGTGGGACTGAGTCTGTTGTAGTGTTGATTTTGACAATGGTACATGCTGTATTGGCGCCCTTACTCTTTTTGTTGTGTACATGTTTATTGTACATGACATTTTGTTTCTGTACAGTTTGGTAATATTAGTATCCCGCTGTTTCGTCTTCCTGTTTATTCATGTTGGAAGGAAATTCAGAAAGGCTTGAAGTAATGCTGTTTTTCACATATCACTTGTTTGGGAGTTGGAGATTTTGAAACATGACGTTGTTTCTCCTGTGGTGCTTAACTTTTGATGATCATGTTCTTTCATGCTACACTTTTCTTGTAAAAACGAAATTCAAGGCGTATTTTTCTTAACAAGTAAGGTCTATTTTATAATCATCCTATGAAAAGAACACTCAGGAAAAAGAGAGGTGAATCTGTCTACCATTTTGCAATAAAAATGATAAATACATGGCAGATATAAAAGAATGGAAACTACGGAATCTAAATATAGAGAAAACGCATCGTATCTCGTTGGCAGAGTAGTCACTCAAAATTATCCTTCCAGCTACTTATGTTTGGAGCTGCTTGCTTGTCCCTTCCTGATATTGATATCTCTCAGCTTATTCGTAATGGCCTTTCGCTCTGATGTCATTCTTGATCTTTCCGTCCTTGAAATCTTGCTTTCTGTTTCGTCAAGTTGTCGAGTTCCTCGTTCCATTCTGTCAGGTATGCTTGGCTCTTCTGTAGATCCCTGGCTGTGAAGTGCGTTGATCACATGGCTTAATGCAGGACATGCCTGCTTCGTGGCTTGGCTGCTCCCTGCTTCTTCCTGTGCTATGTAGAGGACTTGAATCACAGTTCTTAGTGGTAGACTTTCATTCCTGATGGCATGGGAGCGCATCTCACTGGATAGTTTTCGGCAGTCTAACATTCTACATAGTTGTTTCTTCTCAGTCTTGCTCAGGTCCCGGTGTTCCTGCTAAATTTATGAAGATGAACATAACGAAAATAGACTTAAAATGATAGATTCATATGTGGTGACAAGCTTGAACCCTAATGAGATTAGTTCAACCTATTGTATCTTTTGATTGCTACTTCTCAACGTAAGCAATGGGAGATTGAATATAACTTTGGTATATGTCAGATGACCCTACCTTAAGGTAGATATCAATTGCCATGTAGAGGTTGTCATGATTTGCACGAACTATCTCTGGAAGTGTCTCCGCCAACTCTATAATCTTATTGACCGGAATATTTTGGTTGTGTGCTAGTGATTGCAAGCAGGAATCGAGAATCTCAGCAACAGTTTGCATTGATATCATTGCATGCCGTGCCACATGCTCTGGTACTGGCTGACGGAACTGTGACAAGAAAATATCCAGGACCGTCTTTACTAGATCAACATCATATGTTTTTGGGGTTGAAGGTGATGGGAAGAGAAGATCTGTTGGTTTTGCTTCATGCAGCTGGTGACCTGCACGTCGGACAAGCTCCGCAACTGTGGAAGATGATGCCCCAATGTAATTACCTACTTTCAGCAGCCTCAAAAGGAAACTCCCTGAAACCGAACCATGTTCCATTGGGATCATGCTGACAATTGATTCAAGAATTTGCCGCTGTTTCTGTACTGCCTCTTCTGAACGAGCTCCAAAAATTTCAAATGATGTAGGGTCTGCAGGATCCAGTAGGTGCTTGCATGCATAGACATGCAGAGCTTCTCCAATCAGCTGTGGAAGGAGTTGCTTTATTGATTTCAAAGAAGAGATAATCGACCGAAATACTTCGAAGTCAAGATCGGAAATGTCTTCTGTCCACCAGTCTTTGGGGACCGATTTGTGTTGCTTGGGATCGTATCCGGGTCTTGTATATGTGTAAGACCAATTAACCTACATGAAAAAAATGTCTGGCATGAGATTTATGTGGAAGACTAATTTACTGCAGGTCGTTCCTGGGGAGCGAACCTTTGATGGTGATTTGAGGATATTCTGAACAATGGAGTCGATACAACGCTGTGTAATTCCAAGGTTCTCAGACCATGGCATGAGTTTCGAAGTTGCTTGTAGTACACTGATCGAGTCCTTCCAACCATGAAGCATGCATGTGTCGAAGAATGATTCGAGCTTCATCAAGAGATTCCCTTTCGATACCGACTCCGTCATTCGCAAGAAT
Organism: Ottelia alismoides; assembly: GCA_037367405.1. Classification (NCBI taxonomy): domain Eukaryota; kingdom Viridiplantae; phylum Streptophyta; class Magnoliopsida; order Alismatales; family Hydrocharitaceae; genus Ottelia; species Ottelia alismoides. The sequence continues at coordinate 74,826 of JAZKJV010009780.1, forward strand.
TTCGCTGCACAGACGACCGGGACAAAATTCCTTGCACTGAGCTTGATTGCAATGCCATAGCAGAACTTGGCGCAGAGTTCAAATGCTTGTTGTCCTCCTGGAATGTTGTGAAGCTGCACTGGAGCTGTTTCCCCTGAATCGTCGGAGTCCGAGCAGACACGTTGCAACAATCCACACTTTAGAAGAAGCGGAAACTACAGTTAAAGAAGATTGTAAGTAAAAAACTTGCATCAGTCGTAACTGCACAAACAACCAAGTAAAATCAAGGAATGGAGACTTCGACAGAAAATAAAGTTGCTAAATTATACATGGAGTGATCCGGCTTAAACTAAAATACATTTTTTCCGATTTCAGATATAAGCTTTCTATGGGCATGGTGTTAGAAGGCAATGACGATGCAACATAGTGGATCTTGAATACTTTGGTAAGCTCACTCCTTTTGAAACTATCGCTCTTGATGCACACTGTGAACTTTTGATAATTTTTGGTGCAGCATCTTCTCTTCTTGCAAGAAAGCCTTGTGTTGGTGTAGACGACGAACAAAGGATGTCTCTTCAGGAACATCTGTAAAAATTGGAACATATGGAGATGTCTCTCCACCACTCCAGACTTCTTACTCTCCCTCTAGTCACACCCTCTTCCTCCTACAGCAACACCTTTGGCATTCCCTCCTTCCTCTGGCATCTTACCTTGAGGTCGTTTGTCATGGGAACTACCATAATATATATGTCAAACTTTTTATCGCATCTATATTCCTTTCTCATGTCCTCCCCCAACTGTCCCCATCCCTCTCTTTGATGTCCTCCTTTTGTCCTCGAGCTCAGGATCCATTATGACTAATGGCTACTTGATGGGATGCGTTGTGATGGCAAAGTCTCCAATCCCATCACCTTTGTCCCCATCGCTGAAATTTTGTAGATGCCAACTTCACTGTGAGTATCTAGTAGTATTTTGCCAATTTCCTCTGGATTATGGGGTTCCCTCACTTCCTACTTCGACATCTTAAGCCAACATCTGTCCAACCAATGAGATCAACCCCGAGGGTCCCTATAATTGACAATGCACCAGGAATGTTTTTTTGCCTTGAATCAAAAGAAGAGTAAGAATTACAGTGGAAAATTCTGTTCCACTTGGAACAATGGGTCTTCGAATTGAAGCTGTAATGGTTGGAAGATTGATTCCCAATTTCCCATCCCCTGGGGCCTCTTCCTTGTCTTCTTCATGGTCCTTATTATGGAGTGTCCATCCTTGAAGACATCTATCAAAAGATAGACAAAGTTCCCTCGATGTGCTACTACATTGTTTCGATTCTCATGTAGTGGGTGGTCGTATTTTGGGGATCAAGTTCTTGATAGAGTTATATACACGGTAAGAGATGACCAAAAGATAGGTTGGATGGGGAAAAGAAGGATCTTTTTGTATTTTTGTTTGTTTATTTTAAAAACATTATATTCATGTAATGTCAACTTAACGGATGTTTTTTGTTGAATGGGAATGAATGAGATGCAATACCATTAACCCTAGAGCTCTCTTATATAGGAGAAAAGCTCTATGGGTAATTTACATAGGGAGGACAGACAAAAACTACATAATAACGTTACTCTAACACTCCCCCTCAAGCTGGAGCATATATATCCAACATGCTCAGCTTGGAACAGCAAAGATGAAATGGACCCCTAGCAAGGGCCTTCGTGAACATGTCTGCAACCTGTTCTCCTGATGATACATGAGACGTTGAAATAAGTCCGTTTTGAATTAAGTCTCGTGTATAATGGCAATCCACTTCAATGTGCTTCGTCCTCTCATTGAAGGCTGGATTATTGGCTATGAACAAAGCTGCATGATTATCACATTTCAGATGCATGGGAAGAGGGACATCAATAGTTAAATCCGTCAAAACGGATTTAACCCACATCATCTCAGCACTTCCTTGGGCCATTGCCCTATATTTTGACTCTGCACTAGATCGAGCCACTACAGTTTGCTTCTTACTCTTCCAAGCTACTGGTGAGCTGCCAACGAATACAATAAAGCCTGAAGTTGACTTTCTATCATTAGAGCACCCAGCATAGTCTGCATCAGCATAACCTGTGACGGATATAGAGGTATCTCTTCTAAACAGAAGACCAGTACCTGGAGACGACTTCAGATATCTCAAGATCATAAAAAGAGCATTCATGTGAGCCTGCCTGGGTTGCTCCATGAATTGGCCTACCCTATTAACCGCAAAGGCTATATCCGATCGGGTAATAGTGACATACAAGAGCTTTCCCACTAGCTCTCTATATCGTCTCTTGTCTACCTCCTCAGAATCATCATCATAAAGTTTGACATTAGAATCCATAGGAGTAGCAGCTGGTCTACATCCTGCCATACCTGTCTCAGATAGGAGATCAGTAACATACTTCCTTTGTGTCATTACCATACCTTGCTTGTTTCGTGCAAACTCCAGCCCCAAGAAATAGCGAAGTGTACCCAAATCCTTCATAACGAACTGCTCGCTAAGAAATTCCTTGGCTGCTCGAATGCCCTGCTCATTACTTCCTGTAATAATAATATCATCAACATACACTAGGATGATCACAGTACCTCGCTGATCTCTCTTTACAAAGAGAGTATGATCTGCTGTAGATCTGACAAAGCCCCTTTTTTCAATCAACTCTGAGAGCTTTTGAAACCAGGCTCGTGGACTCTGCTTCAGGCCATAGATGGCCTTATGAAGACGACATACCATACCTGACTCCCCCTTAGCAGCAAACCCTGGTGGCTGCTGCATATACACTTCTTCCTGGAGATCACCATACAAGAAAGCATTCGTGACATCCAACTGAAATAGGGGCCAGTCACGGACAACAGCCACAACAATGAGAATCCGTAGGGTAGAATGTCGTGCTACTGGAGAAAACGTCTCCTGATAGTCCACCCCATATGTTTGGGTGAACCCACGAGCAACCAATCGGGCTTTGTATCTATCAACCGTACCATCAGGCCGATGTTTAATTGTAAAGACCCATTTGCTACCTACTACTGACGCGCCTGGTGGGAGTTGTACAACACTCCACGTACCACTTGACTGCAATGCCGCCATCTCCTCCTCCATAGCTAAGCACCATGGGCCGCTCTGTAATGCCTCCTGATATGACCGTGGGATCTCCACAGTCGATAACCCTACAACAAAGTGACGAAAGTCTGGAGATAAACGCTCCAAAGAACCCTGAGATGCAAAATCCATCCCATATTTGGGATTCAAAGTCCGAGCACGCTTCTGCCTTCGAAAGGTAATAGGGATGTCTAGATCATCAACTGGAGTAGTAGAATCGTCTGTAACCTGTACATCCATCTGTACATGCAAATCACATATGCCATTAGTAGTTCTCAAATGTTCAGTACATACCTCGGGCGTGCTGGACGATGGAGGAGGCACATAAGCAGAGGGCCGACGCTGGTAGACCTGAGGGTAAAAACCTGTTGCTGGTGGTGGTGGCGGCGGTGGTGGTATAGGTTGTGGTGGTGGTGGAGTAAGTAGAGTAGAACTGGGAACAGATGGAGGAGGAGGTACATAGATATCATCTCCTTCCTCCGAGTGAGTGAGTCTATCACCTGTAGGAGAGAAATACATAATGGACTCAAAGAATGTGACATCAACACTAACATAGTACCGTTGTCTAACTGGATCAAAACACCGATACCCTTTTTGGGTTTTGGAATAACCCACGAAAACGCATTTGACAGCTCTAGGAGAAAGCTTGTCAAGACCAGGAGAGAAGCAATGAACAAAAGCGACAGACCCAAAGACACGTGGTGTTAGAGAGAAAAGATCCTTCTCGGGAAACGCAGTCAAGAACATGATCTTGTCTCCTAACACTGACGAAGGCATACGGTTGACCAGATAGCAAGCAGTTAGAACCGCATCCCCCCAAAAGGAGTGAGGGGCACAACTCTGAATCAATAGGGTCCTGGTGATGTCCAACAAGTGACGATGTTTCCTCTCAGCCACCCCATTCTGTTGGGAGGTGTAAGCACAAGAGGTCTGATGTACAATCCCATGAGACATAAGAAATTTTGAGATGTGAGCACTACATAATTCAAGAGCATTATCAGACCGTATGAACTTCACTCTAGCAGAGAAAATATTTTTTATTTCAATAATGAAAGACTGGATAACATGAGTAGCATCGGACTTATTTTTAAGTAGAAAAACCCAAGATAACCTAGAGAATTCATCAACTGCAACAAGATAAAACCTGTGTCCTTGAAGATCAGGGACACGACTAGGACCCCAAATATCAAAATGTAGTAACTCAAACAGACCATAACGACTCGAACCTTTATGACTCTGAAACGACGATCGGTGATGTTTGCCAAGTTGGCACGCATCACACTGAAAAGTAGACCTCGGAGAAATCTGAGGAAGGATATGGACCATCTTTTGCAACGGAAGATGACCAAATCGAAGATGCCATGTGTAAGGTGAAACAGATCCAGCCTTCATAGAAGAGACACCAGCATAAGAAGACTGCACCAGCTTATAAAGACCCCCTTGCTCACGACCAGTTCCAATCACTCTGCCCGTTAGTATGTCCTGAAACACAAGAGCAGAAGGGTCAAATATGGCACGACAATGTAAATCTTTAGTGATTTGACTAATGGACAGTAGATTCATGGAAAAATTAGGAGCATAAAGAACATTCTGAAGCCGTATCCCAGGGGTCAGTTGCACCTCCCCCTGATCAGTAATGGGAGAGTGTGTCCCGTCAGCTATCACCACGGAGCGGCCTGTCTGAGTTGCAATAAAATCATCGAACTGCTTCTTGTCACCACATAAATGGTGAGAAGCTCCTGAGTCCATGATCCATTCTGATAGATCTGCACTGTAACTACTAGTAAGTGCATACATTGTACCTGAATAGGATGCTGAGCCGGCTATCTCTGAGGATCCTGAAGTACTGGCTGATCCCTGGCCAGGCATGATCTCCCGAAGTCTCGCCACTAACTCCTCAAACCTCTGATCCGGGACAAGGGAAGGACCTCCTTCCTGCTGAGCCTGCTCCGCCACACGTGCCGTAGTAGTAGGAAACCCATGCTTGGAGTAGCATGTTTCCTCAGTGTGCCCAGTCCTGCGACAGTAGGTGCACGACTGTCTAGGAGGTTTGTTACCTCCTCCTCGACCACGACCACCTCTACCTCTAAAATGGGAATAGCCTCCTCTGCCGCGAGAAGATGCCATAGCTGAAGGTGTCGGAACTCCACCATGAGATATGGAAAGTCTACTCAACCTACGGTAGGCCTCTTCCATAGGTGGGATGGTGGCATATGTAAGAATCTGTGCTCGGGAGGCATCATACTCCGGATCAAGGGCTGCTAGAAACACTCCAGTCATCACCGAGTCCATGTACGCTTTGAGCTGCTCCGGTGTAGCTGTCAATGGAATGTACCCGTGTAGCTTCTCGAACATACCCCTCAGAGAGGTGTACAGGGTATGAAGAGGACGCCCGTTTTGCTTCGAGGTGAAGATATCATGCTGGAGTTGTAGGATCTTGGACTCGTTCTTCGCCGGAGAATATGTGGCTGCTAGAATATCCCACATAGCCTTCGCAGTTGGTTGACTCAGAATGTCATTGGCTATTTCCATGGACACAGTATCGGATAGCCAAACACGCGCATAAGCATCGTCAGCCTCCCATGAGGCGTTAACCCCACTCTTGTCAACAGGTTCCTCTTGTGTGAGGATATGCTTCTTGCCATTGCACTGCATAAGACACATGAACTGCATGGCCCACAGTTCATAGTTCGTACCATCCATCTTCACAACGGGTGCTGGACCTTTGAAGGCACCCAGAGATGGAAAATCTACCTTGTTGTCTGACATGACGACAACAATAACTTGTGACTGGGGTTACACAATCAGACGATAATGTCTATTTGTTCATAGACACAAAGCGGTCACGCGCACAGAACAAGTGCATTTAAGGAAGCACGGCTGGGGCATATAATGCACACGCACATGATTTGTGTGCACAGGAAGGCGCACTGCAGGAGTCGACAACACGCTGGCACAGGAAAAAGGCGCGCTACAGGATTTGCGTGCACAGTCTTGTCAACAGGCGCGCTACAGGACTTGCGTGAGGAGGCGCTAGGGCATGGAGTCCACCAGGCGACAGGCGCTACAGACGCTGCAGGAGTCCACCAGGCGACTGTAGGGCTCCAGGCGAGAGGCGCTAGGGCATGGAGGCGAGAGGCTCCAGACGAAAGGCGAGAGGCTCCAGGCAAAAGGCGAGAGGCTCCAGGCGTTAGGTAGGCGCTAGGGCTCCAGGCTTCGCGTCGCGCACAGTGGCGCAAGGGCTGGTGGCCAGGAACGATCGGCGCACAGTGGCGTAGTGGCACAGGGGCGCAGAATCGCGCACAGTAGCGCACAGGGCTAGCGCGATGGTGACGAAGGCGCGCAGGCGATGGTGACGAAAGCGCGCACAGATTTTGAGAAGATGGTGCCGATCGAGAGAGAGAGAGAGAGAGAGAGAGAGAGAGAGAGAGAGAGAGAGAGAGAGAAGGGTGGCGGGTGGGGTAGGGTTAGAGTTAGGGTTCAAGAACTCCGGCCTAGGACCGTCGCTCTGATACCATGTTGAATGGGAATGAATGAGATGCAATACCATTAACCCTAGAGCTCTCTTATATAGGAGAAAAGCTCTATGGGTAATTTACATAAAGAGGACAGAGAAAAACTACATAATAACGTTACTCTAACATTTTTTGTGCATGCTTAACTATGCAAATAAAACTAAAAAAAAACATGAATTTCTTGCTCTTCAGTATAGAGGTATGTAATCTGAAAAAAACATGATTTACTAGTTAATGATGTACCTTATGCAGGCGATATCGTGTACTGTTGACTTGAATGGTAAGGTCACTAGGGACATCTGATAGAACAGTCCTGCACAGTTAAATGTAACATACTCTTAAATATTTATTCAGCTATTTTAATACAAAAAAATGAAATTACGGCCACATTTCCGCAATATATCTGAATTACATTTGAGACAACCAGTCTCATATTTAATCCTATTCTCCTGCCTATTTAGATTGCTTTATACCATTTGCATATGAAGTCGAGGAGTACTAAATTTGTCTTTCCTTTCTCTTATGCTTTACACGTTCCCGACCGCCTTCCTCGCCATCATAATTTGACTTTCTATATCAGTGACTACTTACTGACAGCATCTTCATAGTTGCCAACAAAAACACAGGGTACCCTCTATAAGCAGTTCTATAATAGCTGAGTATGAGTGTTCCATCTGAACGACGTGGTTTAATTGTTACATCTCCGATAAATAAAAACCTGTGTGAGACGATTATTTTCTACTACTACAGGAAATATGTGATGTCCCTTGTCTCAGAGCTTGTGACACATGTACTTCAATGACTCACTAGCATTGTTGGGTTTCTACTAATATTGGGTTAATGGTTCTTGAGTATTTAAGCAAAGTGCACATATCTGAGATGAACCTCTGGTCAAAAGGTTTATGGGATGTTCCACACCCATGTAGAAACGTACCTTGATGCCTCTTCGGTGTAGAATGTATCGGGGAGGATCCCTATTTTCATGTACTTCATTTCTTGGTGTTGCTTCCTCAGCTTGTAGATTCCGAGGACATTTCCTACCTGTTGTTGTCGGCCCTTTTAGTTAATTGCAAGAAAGCAAAATCAATTTCACAACATAAAATCCTCAACTCTTTTGGAGAATTCAATAACGTGAAGTGATTTTCAAGATTTTGATACCTAGTTAGGTTAGTCTTCTTGCATTATATTGGTTGATTTGATGTTATTGCATGCCAAGTAAAAATATGTTCAAGTAAAACATCCTGATAACTTTCCTTAAAAAGTCCCAACGAATTCAGTCTCCATTGCTAATGCTAATCAAAGGAGTTTATATAATAAAATAATACGTTGACTCGTTTGGATAGTTTATTAATCATTGCTACATCAACGACAAGTACAACAACATATTTGACCTATGGTAATGAATAACTTAATAGCAACAATTACAACAACATATTTGTTGTCGTATCTTCTTATATTAAGTATACAAGGGAATATAATTTGTCGTATCGTATTCATTGCTATATTGTTAGCAATGTATCATGATTTGTTTCTTTACTCTTTAATTAACATTGATTGGTACAAACTTTAACCACAAAATCATGTAATCGTCCTTATTTGAAATTTTAGCACCAAACATGACTTTCATTATAAGTTAACATTAAAAAATGTGACAATGGATATAGAGATCAACACAAAAAAATATCAACATGCGATCGTTGTTTTAATGATCGATTGCGTTTTTAGCTGCAGATTTGCGAGGCATTACATAAACAAAATTTGTTCTCACCATAGTTGTGGGAACGAATATATTAGGCCACAACTCTTTTGCTACTGTACTTTTTGACAATGCATTTTATACTATGGTTGAATTATCATTAATCAAAGCCTTTTGTTGTTATAATTACGAAATCCGATGCTCTCTTATCGTTACTACAACATTATTTTGAAATATCTATAATTTTGTTTTCTATTATTACTTTCTTTTTCAATTGATTAGTAACATTATTTCAGTTGAATGTAAATGGGAAAAAAGGGAATGTTGGCTCCTCCCGTCTTATTTTTCGATGTTTTTTTTTCAAAAATAAAGCACATATTTTCATCATTATATCCCTATAATATGTCATCCAATTTCGTCTAAAACAGAGACTCCTATACCTTCCATTAGAACATGTAATTCTAATAGTCTTAGAATTGCCGTAATAGACATGTTCTAAATGAAGGGCATACATGTCTCTGTTTTTGATGAAACTAAAATGATCTATTAAAGAGATATAATGATGAAAACACATGACTTTATTTTAAAAAAAAAGCCAAAAAATGTGGCGGGAGCAGCCCCATTGAACCCATGTAAATATATCCCATATTAAGTTAATTTAATATATATTAAAGTTATTCAAGAAAACTAGATATTCCGTTTGCCAAGACAAATTTATTTTGTATTGAGAGGTAAACATTTTATTCATTGTCAACTTTGAAGATATAAGAACAACTTTCCTAAATTTTTTTAAAAAATGTTTATTTTATTATGAGATAGGTCATTTGGTGGGCCTTTTTGGGAAGTGGATCCGTAGAATGCCAACAACTATTAGTGGAATCCAAGTCAACCAAGATTTGCATGTGGGTGAAATAAAAAGAGAGAATTATTCACTGGTCACCATTTAATGGACCAGAATTCAAATCCTACGTTCGGAAAGGCATGATTGATCTTGCCTACAATTCGCATATTCGGTAGGTCAGATATTATGATTTCGTTTCTCGTCAATATAATCAATTTGGGTCGAATAAGAAGATAAATATCTGATTTTAATTCGATGCATTCATTCGGATTCCATGAAGTATTCTGACGATTATTGATGTCCAGTATGCTTTTATGTTTTTTCTGTTCCGATTTAAGGTGTTGTAAGAGCAAAAAATAATATTGGAATGTATTAAAATTCTCGTGATTAATCTTCCAAAAGTCTTGATATCTGGTGATCCTTTCGTTAAATCTACGATAATTAGTACGAAAATCACATTCTTATATAGCAAATGATAGCACGAATGTTAATCTCACCTCTCAAAGAAAAAGAAACTCCAGTACCGATCGAGCCACATCCGAACAAGATGATGCAACAAATCGGAGTTATAGTAATCAATATATAGTTTGAAGATTCGTTGTTGTATCTTCGATTTATAAAATTAAATATTATTTATTACAAAACTGTATATTTGAGAACATAAATAAGGACATTGTTTCTATAAAAATAACAAAAGGAAATAATGTGAAGTGTTCTAGAATTGTACTCCATTATCAATGTCTTGACATTGTGTTCTTTCATCAATGGTTTGATAAGAGATTATTCCACTTAATTAAAGCTTATTCTCTACTAGGACATTTGGGGATGGATAATGATTAAATAGTGATGATTTTATTTTCCTTGCTTGGTTGATTTGAACTTTAAGAAAGAAACGGAGGTTAGTGAACTGAGTGCCTTGTCATACCATAGTTTATTTCGAGAGACACACAAAAAAAATTGAGTTATAGTGACGGTTTTTTCAAAATCCTTCACTAAATTAGCCGTTGTTAAATATATAACGATGATATTATTCGTTGTGAAATGATTTTTCGTACTCGAAATTAGCGAGAATATCATATATATCGTTATATCGAATTCAATGTTCCATATAGCGACGATTATTCCTTACTATTTTTTAAACTTCTAATTAATCGTTGTTAAATTTTGAACTAAAAAATAGCGACGATTAGTAGATATTTTGAAAAATAGCAACGGATAAAAGTCGCTATATGGACGGTTGCTAATGATATAACGAAAGATATGATATCCGTCGCTAATTTCGAGTACAAAAACTCATTCTGCAACGAATAATATCATCATTATATATTTAACGACGGTTAATTTAGTGACGGATTTTGAAAAAAAAACGTCATTATAGCTCAATTATGTTGTACTGACAATTTCATTATTTAAAGTAATAGTGATAGATTATCCCTCATCAAGTGCTCCCTCGACAAAAACATGCGATGGTTTGATGAAAAAGAATGGAATGCAGTTAGGTTATTCTAAATAGCACCAAATCAAAGTTTCCCATTTGAAAGGACAATAGAGAGTTGCAACTCTCTCCATTAAAGAAAAGAGTTATAAACACTGCAAATAAGTTGTGATGATTTTTTTTCGAAATCTGTCATTATATATAGATTGTTGTTAAATATGTATCAATTAATATAATTTTTGAAATGGACTAAGAATTAGAGGGCACAACTAAAAAGCCTTGATGGAATGAGTTTGCTATTCAATATTTGACTGAATTTGCTATTCAAAAATTTGCAAGAAGACGAAGGTAGAGGAATAGGGTGACCCTGGTAAGAAAAACTCCAAAACTATTAAAAATACAACTGATATGTAAGCCTCTGTTATCACTTTTTTTTCGAACCCTGGTCCTTTAAAGTGGGAGCCACTGCTTCTACCACCAGACCATTAGAGGGGTTCCTGTTATCACTTTTTTGTTGTCCTTGTTTTTTGGATACAATCCGATCCTTTCCTGTGGTAGCTACATCCACTGATGGCACATTCTTCGCTAGCTTCGCACCACCACGTGTCTGTTCATTGATTTCTGCAGCTAACTCATTTCTAAATAAACTTCATGGCATAAGACATTGAGTCATTGAAAGTGAATTTATCGTCTACGCAAGGTCTACATTTCTCTTGCTCTTCATTATCATTTTGACCTCAATAAAAAAAAAGCCTAATGAAAAATGAATCTCTCTTCCTGGAAACTCTAGCGTGACAAGTGAACTGCTCTTCGAATATCATACCCTTACTATATGTTGGTGATTATACATATAACAAGGCTTCTCTGTAGCTATTTTTTCAAATTTGAACTAATTGTGGCTAATTGTTTTGCTGACTGAGGTTGAATGTCTAAGAAACTATCTTAACCAAATTTCTCAAAACCTTGATTGCATAAGATTGACATCAATCACGACACTATTGTTATCAATTGGCGTGGAATGTGCTAGTGGATAAGTACACACAGTAGGATTATGGATCATTACACATGGGATTGCCTTCTTGTTACCCATTAACAAAGTTTCTATTGGCATCATAACAAACAAAGAGGGTCCATGCATGCATACTTTAGTGGGAATCTTTGTCTGAAGAAAGGACCAACATCCACCAAGGAAACAAATGATAGATCCAAAGAGGAGCATGTTGGCTACTCAAATCTAGAGAGAGAGAGAGAGAGAGGTTGTGGTGAAAGAAGGGGCAAAAGGCTAAACAAGTGGGTGCTTGAGAGATTGCACTGTGATCGTGGGCGATCACTTCCACTTTACACACACACAAGGTGCTTGATACATGTCTAGATACCACATGGATATGAAAAATACAGTACCGTATCATTGAAGGTGGATACATATGTGAATATCACTGAAAGTGGATACATATATGAATACTTGCTAGTGAGAAATAGACAATCACTCGAGCGATACACATTATTCATGGGATAAGCAATGCCCAAAACATCACTTTACTATAATGTTCAACTTGCCTAATTAATTGAAGAAAACAAATAGGGTGGGCAGGCAGTAGAAGCCTGGACGAAGAGAAATTAGGGTTGGATTTATACAGACTTTTTTTGTTTAACTAATATGTATAACAGTGCATACATAAGTCGGTATGTATGTACATGGATTCATATCGATCATAGTTTTCAATTAGTATCTGTCAAAAAAGTATAAAATCTCCATCAAAATTTTAATAACTAACGTACATAATTCACAGTACAAGAAAAAAAAAACTCGTGTAAATGTGCTCATGGAGTTTCTATCAACATATGTAACGAATATTATATTGATTTCCATTGCTACAGAAAGTGCAAACTTTCCGGACGAAAAAATTCATTGATAAACCATTATGAAGAAAAAATGTTTTAGCAGCAATATGCGGCATCCGATTTTTTTTAGTTAAGGCAGTAAACTATTAACTTGAGATGATTTAAGTTCCGCAAAAATCGGTGCTAAAGGTTGGGTAGTGAAAAAGTTGTATATACAATGTATTCGTTATTATACTTAACAAATCCATGCCTAAAATACCTTGGACCTTATGGTCGTGAGTAAAAATTATAATATGTTTCTAAATTTTTCATTGCTGCAATTTAGTCGTTGCTAGAATATACTTTCATACACGTATATATACATATATATCTTTGGTAAAACGGGTGATATCACACAAGGATATGGATATATTTCTATCCGTTAGTATCCTGCTTGCTGAGCAATATTAATGAATGAATACGCATACCTCATAAGCAATTCATTCGGCACTTGTTCCCCCCAATTAATATGATTTCATCCTAATTAATTGCAGCACCTGGAAGAAAAAGAAGAAGAAGAAGCTTGAACATCATATCATCTTTGGTATTAATTCATCTACAAGGCGAAAATAAACGCTCCCTAAGTCTGAACTTGAAGTCATGACAGATCTGGGTATAATATATACATTTCAGTTTGGTATATAAAATGCCTCGAGAACAACCATTTGGAACTTAGAAAGTGACATGAGCACCTTTTCCTACCGTTGATAACTTTAGTTTTTAGCATCAAAGAGAGCTTTTTCCTTTGGAAGAAAAATAGACAAGACATCTGCTCCCCATCCTCGAAATTATAACCTCATGATCTAGTTATTTTTACTTGAGATTATGACAAAGAATTAACTATTTTTTCCAGTCTCTGGTTCACAAACATGAACTGGAAAGCAAAGGAAACCCCCTCTGAATCCTTCCCTTTTCATATTTTTTATACGCAGATTTCCATAATTTTCTGAAAACACAGAAAATGTATCGAAGTAGAAAGCACGAAGAGATTATCCCATAAACATCAGCAAAAAAAATTAACAATAAAAAAAGGAGCCCCCATGA
>JAZKJV010009781.1:0-130582 GCA_037367405.1 Ottelia alismoides
TCAAAATACAAAAGCAGGTTACCCACCCCAAGATAACTCTCTATCCAAACGCACCCTAAGAGTGCATGTTGGTGTGTTGAGGGGATAATAATAATGAAAAATACCTGTCACTGACGCTCAGTACCCTGGGGATAATTTTTCTATAGACATAATTGAAAATAGTGCAACATACATGTGTGATTTCCTTTCCGGAGCGTAATCGAGATATTACCATGAAGTTGTACATGTTGAATATCATCTTTGACAACCTCCTCATTTGTTAATACTAAATCATCAGTAATCTTATCGTGATATACCTTAAGATCAGGTACGGATGTGTCTCAAGGGGTATCACCCATCTAACATAATGGGAGGACTCGGCAGAGGCATGGCCTCAAATTTCAGCGAAATTCGGTCGAATTTCTGTCGAATATCGATATCCAGTCGAAATCGAAATTCGACCGAAATGACCAAAATGACCGAAATATGGGGGTCCTAGTACAAAAAATGATCGAAATTTCGATCGAAATTCCATCGAAATTCTGTTTTGGTCGTCACCGAAATGGTGACCGAAATCGACATTTAAGGCCTTGGGCAGAGACAGAGATGGCATAGGAAGTAAAGAGACCTCATTACTGTATGGGGCAACCATACAGGAACGAGATGTAGAGTAATATGGGACAAACTCGAAGAAGGTAATAGCGGTTGTCACATAGTACCATCAATTAACAGGGGTCAGAACATATATCCCTTATGGGTTCTAGAATATCCCACACAAACATACTTCACAGCCCAAGATGCAATTTTATTCCAACCAGTAGAGAGAATATCAACAAAGAAGGTGCACCCAAAGACTTTGAATTGAACATGGAACAAATTCTTATCATGGAACAAGAGAGATTATGGGATCTGATCTTCCAGAATTGGTAGAGGGCATGCGATTTATCATATAAGCAGCGGTAAGAGTGGCATAACCCTAAAATGTGGGAGGGGTGGCACTCGGGACAAGCAAAGTTCTGGCCACATCCATGTTGTATCTATGTTTCCTCTCAGCAACTCCATTTTGCCAAGATGTGTAAGGACATGATGTTTGGTGGATGATTACCTTTTCAACGAAAAAGTTGCGAAGGGTAGTAATGTAGAAATAGATGATATTGTTAGCGCAAACACACTTGGCATGAAAGCCAAAACCATTGTTCATTTCTAAAAAGAAACTTTTCATAATACTACTAACTCCAACTTATGATTTTATAAGAAAAATCCAAAAAACACGGTGAAGTCATCAACAATAAGATAAAATCTAGGTCCAGATGATCTAGAGTATGGCTAGGTCCCAAATATCAAAATGAACAAGTTCAAAAATGGACAACACTAAGACCATGACAACTTGGAAACATAGTTCTATGATGTTTTCCAAGTTGACAAGATTCATACTGAAAGGTGGTAGACATCCGGATTTAAGCTAGAATTCTTCGCATATTTGGTAAGGGAAGGTGACCAAGTAGAAAATGTCAGATATACACAGAAGAGATCCCGGTAGTAGTAGACACAAGACCGGCAAACAAAGATTAGGTCAAGTGGTATACGCTCCCCTCTTCACAGCCACATTCAAACACCTGGTCTGTCAGCATATCTTGAAAAACAGATAGTGCCTCAAAGATGGCCCAACAATTAATTTCCTCAACAATTCTTGAGACAGGCATTAAACTCATAGGAAATTTATGAGCTAAAAGAACATTGTCCAAGACTCCAAGTGAATATGTGGAGTTAACTTGAACATTACCATGTCCAATAATTGGTGATTGTCTCCAATCTGCCTTCACAATGCTACGTCCATGCAGCACATCATGGAGAGAGAGAGAAACTATGTTAGTTGCCACATATGTGTCTCGAAGCCCCAGAGTCAGTTACCCATTCAAAAGAAGTTGATAAATCGCGGCATGTATAACACATTAGAGATATGCTTGAAGTGCATGCAAATGATGCATTTTGGCTCTGTAGTAGATCCATCTGAGGTAGAGGATGCATGGTTCTGTTGAATGTCAATCAGTTGTGATGTAGCCTTTAGATTAGATCATCGTATTTTGCTCTGGTTGGAGCAGTTGAGGTGTCATTTGAATGAACGGGAGATGCTTTGTTTGCATTGGAGGCTTTACGTGCTTTCCCCAACAATGTTCTTTAGTATGACAATTGAAATCACAGAAAGTGTGATGGGGACGAAATCGCCCAGGTGTGTCAAGGCCATGATCACAAACTCGAAAGAAAGTACCACGACCTCTACTGGAAGATGGACATGGCAGAGGCGGTCTCGGCTAGTTTCTCTACATGAAGAGAAATGGATCGTCAACGTAGTCTACTATATGCCTCTTCCATGGAAGGAGTCTCATATGTTGTAGTCATCTGCGCATGTACGACCTCATATATTGGATACAATCCTCCGAAGAATAGGATGACCGCAAGGTGTAACTTGAAGGCAGTTTGAGTAGTACATGGTGCACCACCCTAAACATAGTATCACATCTAGTAATCACAAAGTGAGGTAGCGGCTACCCAAGAGGTCGAGCCACCCTTACCATAGAGTTAAAGGGGAAAGGGCTTCCTAAGAGGTGGAGTCGTCGTTGTTACTGGGAATAGGTCATGATCATTACGCAACGAGGACGTTGCGAGTATAAGGGTAATTATAGCACCTCAAACATAGTACCACATCTAGCAATCACAAAGTGTGGTAGTAATTTATTAGTAGAGGTTACTACCAGACAACCTGGGCTTAAGCATTTTGGGTTGTGGTTAAGGGCTCTAGCTCGCCCCAAGCTCAACAAGTTGTCTGGACCAACAATAACCCCTGATAATGGATCGGGTCTAGGGCCCGGTATGTTACATATGTGCAAACATACATGTAAGAATTAATTCGCTGAAAGCTGAAATTCGTTACAAAATAATACTGAGAGAAAGCTCGACCATTCTATTTCATTTAGGGCATGTCCACATAGACTTGGAGAAGAGTTGTTGGTTAAATCTACGATGAACCCTAGTATGCGCTAGGGTTGTGGATGAACAACTGCTAGTTGACAATACATGAGCTTCTAGGGCTCATGGCAAGGCACAGCTCCAGAAGAAGGTGCCGGTGATTGTTGAAGGGAGGACATGGCTGCTAGCGAGTAGAGTACAAGGTGATGGTGATGGTTGCTGGCAAGAAGAGGGCTGCTAGAACGATGTGATGTGCTAGCAATGAAGAGAGAGAGGCGCTAATAATGATCGGTGCTTGGCGCTGGCAGTATTCGGCACTGATAATGACGATGGAGAGGTTATAGGCACTGACAGTGCTTGGCAGGTGCTTAGTGTTTGCGTTGGAGAGGTGGCACTGCTAGGCGATATAGAGGGACGATGGTGGCGATGCTCAGAGTCATGAAGAGAGGCGAGGGGCAGCCAACTGTACCCTAGGGCACGAGTGGCTATGATACCATCTTACAATAATTGGAGTATTAGGGGCGTTTGGTTTGGGGGTTACCCCCCACTTTGGGTGGGTTACCCCCCAAAACCCATATTCCCAACCCACTAATGGGGTCCACTTCCTTTCCATCAAAAAAATTATATATTATACCATCATATCATCTAAAAATCATAAAATACTCAACTTCTACTAACTAATCCAAACTTCAATACAATCACATCACACAACCACCTACTTTTTCAAATTTCAATACAATCATATCATAATAACTACCAACTTTTTCAAATTCTAATACAATCACATCACACAAACCCTTCCAACCCTTAACCCACCAACCAAATACACAAACACAAAATCAGGTTATCCACACTGGATAACCCACTAACCAAACGCACCCTTAGTGAATTAATTTCATTGAGTGGGGTTCCTTTTTCTATAAATGTACTAAGCCTTCTCCCACTATAAGTAGGGTCGGCTACATGGATTCTTGCTCAAATCCATGTTGAAAGATTCGACTAATTTTACATGGGGTTCCTTTTTCTATATGGAAAAAAAAAAAGAAAATTAGAAGTATGCACTCAAGTATGCCCTCAAAAGAAATAAAACTCCAGGTAACTACTAGAAATGTTAATAATTACACTGATTGATGCTCTTTTGCCCATTGCTTGTTTGTTTGATTTCTGGCATAACTCAAACTCTTATTTATACATAGTATGCAATGCAATATGATGCTAATGTGCTAATTACGCCAACTAAATTTTTGTAAGTTGTTGCTATTCGAACTTCATCATTTCCTTTTCGATATCTTTCACTAGTCAACAATCAGCATGGTATTATGCATAGGATATGTGTAATATTTGCCATATAGTATGTATTGATGTGCTAAATGCATATTTGTCTTGCATATAAGTTATATTTGTATGTTACTTATTGATGTAAGAACTAAGATGATCATAATTTGCAACGAATTTTTTGAGCTACTTTTGTCCACCGGAGTCTATGATATATCCCGTCGAAATAATGGAACGATTATGTTTGTAGAAACAGATAAAAGCACATTTATTCTATACCCGCTAAGTAGCAGTACATAATGGGGATTGGTCTATTTTGTGAGCATGGAAGGCCGTATCGATATCGATATCGTTTCGGTCCGCCTGAAAAAGGATATATCGACGATATATCGATGATATCGATGGAAATGTCGAAAATGGTTCAAAAAAGCCAATTTTTTGCCATGTTTCAGAAATTAACGTCATCCAAGATATCAAACCAACAAATAACCTACAAATAAACACTTATATCACACATATCGGTCATTTATAGACCATATATTGCACATATCGGTATCGCACATATCGGTCATATCGAACATATCGATATTAATATTGATTCTTGACTTATAAATATTGGAAATGGATTTCATTCAAGTTCTTATAACATGAAATACTACAAATATACACCTAGAAAATACATATAGATCATTTATGAGGACTATGATCCTTATAGCGCACATATCGCTCATATCGAACATATCGCTGATATTGTTAGTTGTTGACATACTATATATATTGAAAATGGAGTTCATCCAAGTACATTGATCACTAAATAATTTACAAATGTACTCTTACTCTCTTAGGGTGTGTTTGGATAGAGGGTTTAGGTGGGTTAACCTGGTAGCAGGTAACCCATATGTTGGTTTTGGTGTTTGGATAGAGGGTTAAACTGGGGGTGGGTTAGAAGTGGGTTTATCGTGATATGATTGTATTGGAGTTTGAAAAAGTGAGTAGTTATTGTGATGTGATTGTATTGGAGTTTGAAAAGTGAGTAGAAGTGGAGTAGTTTATAATTTTTATATGATATGATGGTATAGTATATTATTTTTTGATGGAATTGATGACGGAGAATTGATTTATTTAATTTTTTAAAAAGATAAAAAGTGGGACCCACGTGGAGGGAGAAAATATGGGGTAGGGGAGTTAAACCACCCTTGTGGTGGTTTAACCCGTTACACGAACGGGGTCTTAGATAACACATATCGATCATCTATGAACCTTATTTGCATATATCGATACCGGCGGTATTGTTAGTTGTTGACCTATATATATATTGAAAATGGAGTTTATCCAAGTTCTTAGATCACTAAATAACTTACAAATATACTCTTAGATCACACATATCGATCATCTATAAAGCTTATATTGCATATATCGATCATTTCGAACATATCGATATTAATGTCGATTCTTGACTTATAGATTTTTTTTGAAGAAATGACTTATAGATATTGGAAATGGATTTCATTCAAGTTTTACAACATGAAATAACTTGTATATATATACACCAAGTTGAAGAACCATTGTATGCACCCTCCTGTCGCACCATACCCTACCAGTACGGGGTCTCGCCTGGGGGGCTAGGGGGGGCCCAGGTTGTTCCCCCCTTGCGGGGGCAACGCCTCCGACCCGGAACAAAGTATATAAATCATAGATTGTTTTAGTACTAGGTGTAGCTAGATAGGTAGTGGAATCAAGCTTGCATGAATAATAACATTGATATATAGGGATATCGACGAAATATCGGTCGATATCCTGTATTTTTTATACTTAATCCATTTATTTTTTACCGATATGGGCCGATATGGCGATATATCGCCGATATCCCTGTAAAAAGATATACACTCCGATTTCGATACCCCTAACCTCTCGATACCGATATATCGGTGATATAACGCCGATATATCGCCAATACGGCCTTCCATGTTTGTGAGGAATGATCGCATAATACTTGTTTATCATTCAAATAATTTATGCGTCAAAATTTTTCTTTATTTATTTTGTCTTCCTCTATCAATATGAGTCTAACCATCTAAGAATAAAATCCGTAATCTTTCAGTAAAGAGAATAGTAAGGGACTAGCTTCCTTGGCACACTCGGAATGCCTCTTTCTCTCTTCGCTTGGGAAGGCCTATCCCTTATACTACTCCTACCTAGACACACCCTTTTGATTGTTCACAATTCAGAAATCAACCCGTTAAGCTAGACATAAGCGTACTGCACTGCACGGGGCCTACTAGCCAGTGTAAAGATCCTACCCTCGAGAAGCTTCTTCCGATGATCACCCGACCACGATGAAAGTAAGGGAAGAGCTAGTTGTCTCCCGTCCAATAGTTCCTTTTCAAGAAACAAAGGACCTAATCATTGCTTTGCTTCTTCTTTCCAATATCTATATAAAAGATCGAGAAAAATATCTAATTAACTAAACAAATGTAGGTGGGTTCAAAGGAGGGAAAAGAAGGTTGATACCAAAAACAAAAATGACATTGCTAAAAATGGACGAGATAACATTTCCATTTCTTCATCCGAAGATGGGTTCCTTTTGAAACTTAAAATTGTTGATACATGCATACATGGATCCTCGAACAATTGTAAGCTTTTCCGAAAATCATTACGGCAAACTACTACAAGATATTATATTTTTACATTACTATCAACATCTTTTGGAGACTTTATTGAGCGAACACATGAATTGTACAGAGAAACAAAATATTGATTCATATTCAGATACATAAGAATTATATAGGAATCTAAATAGTCTTTGATTCTTCTTTGAAAAATGAGAAATGGGTTTCTTTAGAGTAATTAAACTATTCCCATTTTCATATAGAAAAATTCACAATGGATGCAAATAGGCAACATCTTTTTTTCCAGGATTGTAAAATTTCAATCAAGATCTCGAGATATGAATAGAATAGGGTATTATTATATGTGAAACATAATTTAAATGCGAAAAAGTATCCTCTAAAAAAAGGAAAATATAGAATGAATAGCTCGTAACTTCTGATATTTTTGTTTTTTCTCTTCAAGAAAAAACATAGATAATAAGAGAGAGATCAGGTCTCTCTTTCCTCCTATTTAGGACATTCAGTATTTACGCAAAAAGCTTTGGAACTCTTTATTGGAATTAAGACTAATGTAGGATTGAAGTGTGAAAGAATGTCGTCATATTATTTTTCCCTTGTTGAGATCGGTTGCATGATTTCTGTTCGAAACGGGATTGCCCATGTTGTGGATTAAGGAGAATCAAGCTAGGGAAATGGTAGAATTTTCAAGCGGTGTCAGTTGAATCACTTTGAATCTTGAGAATGAGAATGTTAAGAAGGAAATCTTGTCAAGCGCACTGGATCTATTGTGGATGTTCCTGTAGGAAAAATGCTTGTTAGGTCGTATGGTCGATGCTTTGGGAGTACCCATTGATGCAGAGGTTCTTTAGGTGATATGAATGAAGATGCGTAAAAGTGAAAGCCCTAGTACTGTTGAGTATCGATATGTGCATGAACCCATGCAAATTGGCTTAAAAGCAGTGGATAGCATGGTTCCTATAGGTCGTAATTGGCTTAAAAGCAGTGGATAGCATGGTTCCTATAGGTCGTGATCAATGAGACTTGATAATTGGAGACAACCACAATATACCTTTTCCAAGTTGATCGATCCGAACCCATGATGAGTTAGCATCATCATAGACGCATACTTGGCTAATTTCATGGTGGAATTAGAGATGTATCAAGGGTTCAAAGATATTTTAGAGATGAATTTGACAAAGTAATCCAATGAAATTTAAAGATATTTTTCCCTTTTTGAAAGCCATGTGAACACTATTCAAGAGTTCTTATCCGAAATTCAATAACATAAAATGTTGGAAATGATAAATTTAGGTGGAGACATAATGGAGATATGAACAAGGAATCTCTGGAACAAGAAAATCTCTACCGCAGCTGTACTCTTCGGACAAAAATGAAGCCAAATATTGCTGTAATTTTGCAGTGCCACGTTATGCTATCTCTATATTGAAAACACCTTATAATGAGGTACGAACTAATTTACAACTTTGAAATTCCCCTATTTTTTGATAAGGAGGGGAGAAATTGCATATGCATAAGAGTAGTTTAGCGTAGATAATGGGATCAAAACATCATTTTAAGAGGTTAAACTACTATCTATTGGTTATCAAAATATTCATGATCAGTAATCTGTACATTCATCAGTATAACTCGGAGTAAACAACTGCCTACAAAATTTATACTCTTGGGGCAATATATAAAATAATGCAAAAGATTCTGTAATTTGCAATGAGCTGAAATGCGTTTTCTTTTAAAATGGCAAGGACACTTGAATGAGTCGAAAACTTCCGTACAGTTACAAAAATCCACAAAAATTACTAGGGATTTTATCACTTGTGCCCCTCCGAGATATCGCAATATCAGTTATACCCCTATCTTTTTGGTAATATCAGTTGTGCCCCTAAAAACTTGATAATTTATCACTTGTGCCCCTCGGGTTAGTGACCGTCCATCCACAGTGCAAACGACCGTTAACTTTGAGGACATAGGCGGAATTACTTTAAAAAAAAAGGTTAAAGAGGTCATTTTACACCCTCCTCATCTTCTTCTTCTTCCTCCTCCTCCCCATCCTCTTCTTCCTCCTCCTCCACCTCCACCTCCTCCTCCCCTCTCTGCCCCCGGCCCCGCTCCTGCCCCGTGCCGCCCAGCTCCGCCTCGAGCTCTTCGTACCTCCTCCCAGCCCGCAGCCCCCGCCCCTGCCCCGCGCCGCCCAACCCCGCACCCCCCTCCGCCCCGACCTCCCTCCCAGCGCCGACCTCCCGCACACCCCTCCCAGCCCAGCCCCCTGCAGCCCCGACCTTCCAACCCCGCAGGCGGCGCCCGTCGCTCCTCCGTCGCACTCCTCCTACAATCCCTCGTCGATCTCCATCTCCTTCATCGACCTTCCTCCTATGTGGGTGGATCTCCCTCTGCCTGATACTCTTGCATCTTCATCACCGTCCACCGTTGCCATTTCCTCGACCAGAAGCAACCCCCATCTCTCGGAGCGCTAACATTCACCGATCTCTGGTCGTGCTGCAGGTCGCCCCCGCCACCGCACGTCCTACGCATGCCTACCGCATCTCTACCTCCTCCTGGAGCAGCACCCCTGCCTTGGCACCTGCCTGATCATCTGTAGGGCACCCTCGCTGACCGCCTCCTCTGTGTAGGCCGCTCATCGCACCCCCGCGTAAGGCCCATCTTTCGCAGCAGAAGTTCCATGTATCGCCTGTGCACGGCACCGACAGCTGCCCACGCTGCCACCGTGTGTCGCCCTGCTCCCGAAGCCTCCTCCGTTGGGCTCCCATCTGCCGACCTCCGCTCAATCCCACAATAGCCGACCTCAGCTCCACTTCCGCCTGCTAGGAACCGTGCGCCCACGCATGCTTGCGAAGAGAAGCACATTGGTAGTGCCCCCTGTCGGATTATGAATAGAAGAGCAAAAAAAGTTGAGTTTTTTTTTGTTATGAATAGAAGGAAGAAGAGCAAATGGAGGAGGAAGAAGATGAAGAAGGGTATGGACCATAATACCCTTCTTAACCACACCATGGTTTGAATAAACCATGGTTATTTTAATTTTTTGACGGTCAATCTGACGGAAGGGCACAACTGGTGACGGAGCAAGAAGTTAGGGGCACAACTGATATTACCAAAAAGATAGGGGTATAACTGATATTGCGATATCTCGGAGGGGCACAAGTGCTAAAATCCCAAATTACTATATAAGAATGGTTCGGTTTAGTCTAATTGCTAGCTGGGAAAAAAAGACAGAGATTGCATGGGAAGTTCATTCTAAGAGGATGTATAGATGTAGTTGCTAAATATTTGTTGAAAACTAGAATAGCGGAAGCGATCGATAAACAGAGCAGGAAAATAAAGAAAGAAAACATTGAACGCATAGATTTTACGAGGAACTCTGCTCACTATGGGAGCGGGATGAAACCACAGGAGAAGGCCTCAAAAGGATGGATATTCTGTATTGAATTTCTCACTGAGTACAGGGGGTGTGGTGCTCCTTATGTAGCCCCACAGACAGACCAGAGTTCCACAAATAGTAGATGTGGGACTAAACATGAGTGGTAGTAGTTGGGTCCTGGAGAGATCTATTACCACTCTATTTGTCGCGATCCCGATTCGCGGGCCGTTGGATCCTCCCATATCCGAATATAGTTACCTAAGAAGCGGGGATGAAACCATGGGAGAAGGACTTAAAGTGATGGATATTCTGTATTGAATTTCTTACTGAGTACAGGGGGTGTGGGGCTCCTTATATAGCCCCACAGACAGACCATAGTTCCATAGATAGCGGATGTGGGACTAAACATGAATGGGTGGTAATTGGATCCTTGAGAGATTCAATTACCACTCTATTACAATCTCCAACAATATTGATTATTATAGTTCGTACAAAGTGTTGAAAGCAGGGAGGGTATGGAGATGGAGTCAGTTTCCTGGAATGTTGTCTCTCATCCAATGGTGAACGATGGGCCTTGGATCTATTCACCTACAGGTGATGATTAATGTGTTTCTTCCCTTTAAAAAATGTTAGAAAATAGATAGCGGAAGTATATCATAGAAATAGAGAATAAAACATTGTGAGGAAACACCAAGATTTTAACGTGGAACCATACTCCCTAAGGAGCGGGATGAAATCACGGGAGAACGCCTCAAAGGGCCGATGTGTCTATTGACTCAAACAATTGATGTGGTAAATGGATCTTAGAGTAAACCATTTACCCATCTACACCATAAGTGACACATAACACATATACTCCAACACTCCCCCTCAAGTTGGAGCAAGCAATGCTCAGCTTGGATAAACAAAAGAAAACTCAAGCTCATGCAACTTGACACTACGGACAATATCAACTCAACACGCACAATTGTCGGTTGTTGTCGAGGACGTTGCTTCTCATGTCGAGTGTGAGTCAAACCGAATCTCCTCGTCGGAGAGCATGTGCTTCGTACTGCGTCTGTCAGAGTCACTGCAACTGGAAATGAGTCTCGTCGTCGGAGTACTCTGGGTCTCTCCCATACTAGCTTAGAGAATGGAATCTCTACTCTGGAATCCCCACGAAACCACATGAAAACCCTAGCCCACATGGCATAGGGAATGGGATCTCTACTCTAGAGTCCCTATGGAAAACATGAAAACTTTGTGACCAAAAAGCAAAGATGAGGACCATAAACAATGATGGCAAACATGTGCACATCTGATTGAGGACTCGTGATCTGATCGTCGAGTCTGGAACTGAAAAACAGTAGAGTCTAAGAATCTATCTAGCCTCTGGAATATGAAGAACTGAATCTGAAGAATCTGACAATCTAGCGTGCTGTAGAACACTACACAATACTCCCCCCTTTCTCCCATACTAATCGAAAAACAGCGACATCGACCAAGTTGAGAGAAGACAAATCAAGATGGGGAGAAACAAAATTCCAATAAGCCATCACAATTTTTAGGCTTTTCTACTTCACATCAAAATTCATCAATAGAAGTTTTCTTCTACGTACGGATTTTTTTATACGATTCCTCTTTTTTTTCTCTTGGCTATTTCATTTATTTTTTAAATAGCCGTCACACTTTTTTTAATAAGTCGTTCCCTTTTTTTACGGCTTTCTTCTTTCTCTTTTTTGTTTGCTTACGATTTTTTTTGCTATACACGCCTCTTCTTCTTCCTCTTTTTTTAAGACACATGCCCAAACTTTGAGCTCAAAATATGCAGCAACCCACCGTTGGGTTGAACCTGGAACTCTCCCTTTTTTTCAATGTACGACCACTTGGGCCAAATTGCAGCAGCTTGACCCCTTTTTCCATTTTTTAAAACTATTTGGCGCACTTGCCCTCCCCCCTTTTCTTATTTAGGGTTCCCATTTGGGAACCCCTTTACATGAAGAACGACTGTCGCCCCCGATGGGGTCCTGGTTGCTGCTGCCTGCAAAAGTATGGGAGTACCGCCTGGATCTAGAGGATGCTGATGAGTGTCATCACGAAGATGGCGACGAGGGTTCCACCCTAGAGATCGTGCCTGTCGCTGCTTGAAGGAGATGCCCTGCCTGCAAGGTTGCCTTCAGATAGGGGAAGGGTTCCGCTTGGATGTTCCGCCTGGAGCTTGTTGCATCGATGAGGAGGTGTTGGCCTCCATGGAAGTTCGGAGCAGGCACCTGCTGGAGATTGCGAAGGAGGCGAAGTGCACATCCCGCGCGGAGCATGCATCATACAGGAAGGAGGCATCGTTACTTCTTCTTCAAACTGGGTGTTCTCCGCCTGAAGCAAGAGGGCGGCGCTGCTGGGTTCGACAGAGGGGTTGCTGGAGGAGAGGAGTCGCCCAAGGACCTAGGGCTTGCCGTAAGGCCGCCGCCGATGGGGTTAGTGGGATCTCGTGCCGCCTGATACTGTGTCTCATGGGGGCTCGGCAGAATATAAATCAGGGTTTCTGAAAACACATGTAGAAAAATAATCTGTCGAACTTGAACAATCTCGGACAAAAATAATGAATATGAAATCCTCAAGAATCGACCTGCTCCGATACCATATTAGAAAATACAATGCGGAAAAACATTGCGAGGGAACACCAGGATTTTAACATGGAACCCTACTCCCTAAGGAGCGGGATAAAACCACGGGAGAACGCCTCAAAGGGTTGATGTGTATATTGACTTTCTCAATGGATACAGAGGGTGGTGGGCTTTCTATATAGCCCTCACTGAGTCTCCACATCCCACAGACGGTTGATGTGGGACTAAACAATGGATGTGGTAACGGATCCTGGAGTGATCTATTTACCCATCTACACCATAAGTGATGCATAACACATATACTCCGACAAAAAAAATAATTATGCACTTCCGAAGAAGTGGGTGGTTCACATCTAGCAAAATTGAATATCTAGTGCTTCGTCTTATAAGAGCGATCTACAAAGCGCGTGCAGGGGAGGGGGGGAGCTTGAGCCTTCTTCTATTCAGGCGAGGCACCTCTCATGCCTCAAGAAGGGGAATTGGATGTAGGGACCTCTTTCTGACCGAATCATTAGGCTTTTCTTCCCAGCGGAGAACATGGGTGCTACATGGAGGATTTTTGGGCCATGTCCGGCGATGGTCCTAGGGAATGATACCTGATCTTCTCCTGAAGACACTTATGGTAACCAGAGAATACAATATCTTATCAAGCTTCAGACCTAACAAGGAACCCTTGAGAAATATCTGGGACCATTGGTTTGTTAGGACATGGATTTCTCGGTAAAGAAGTCTCATCATAATCTGATCAGACTAGAGGATAGATAGATACGAGCCTACCATAGATTAGAAAATTTGAGCATTTTTTAGAATTAAAATCCTTATATGGTCTTTGAGAAGGGAGGTAATTTATGACTTGTCAGTTCAGAGTATGTTTTTATTCCATCCTGATCTGCAGAATGAAGAATATTTACCTCATTTTTATTGTTAGAGTATTTGTTTATATGTGTTTGGGTAAATGGATCCTTACCCTGCCCAGTTGTATAGTCTTACATCTACCATCTGTGAGATGTGGAGACTCAATGGAGGCTATATATAGACCCCCACACCCATTGTATCCAGTGAGAAAAGTCAATAGACTATCAGCCCTTTCAGACGTTCTCCGCTGGCTTCATCCCGCTCCTTAGGGAGTAGGGTTCCACGTTAAAATCCCGTAGTTCTTCAAGTTTATTATTATTTTATTCTGATATGCTTCCGCAATTCTATTTTCTAACATGGTATCAGAGCGGGTCAATTCTCGAGGATTTCAAGTTCTTATTTCTTGTTGAGATTCGATTATCAGATTCAGTTTTCTATTGTTCGATTAATGTTGGAGGATTATTATTCCAAGTCATCAAGTTCCAGATCTCTGGTTGTTCTTCATTGATTATTGTTCAAATCATTCAAGTTTTTGTTCTAGGGTTTAGATCAAACCTTGGATCTGATTTTATGAAGGCACGTCACATCTCCAGGCGGTGCGAGAAGCCCCGCACAACTCGACTCCAGATGCTTCGATGATTTCCCAGTAGCAGACCCCCTCTGTTTGCATTGGCGGCATCCCAACATCACCTCTAGGTGGTGAACCATCCCCGCTACTCCCAGGCGATCCCATGTTGTGTCGCTCCATCTTCATGTCCTCTACAAGCGGTCGCATCTCGTGCGGTGCACCTTCAAGTCATAAGCGACGCTACCTGGAAGCGGCAGTCCCATCAGCAGGCGGTGGCCCGCTTCCTATCTCCAGGCATCGCAGTTGTACGCCCTCATCCAGCCGAAGCATCCTCTCGCAAGGGAGGAAGCCCTAGCCGCAGCAGACGGCGGGGCTCCATCGCGTCGCCCCTCCGATGCTGCCCCTCTCTTCTCCTGCACGCGCAGGCAGCGCGATACTCCCGCACGCGCAGGCAGCGCGATACTCCATCGTGTGTGCTCCAAGTGCTTCCAACAACCCAAGCGATGTCGTACTCCTGGAGGCGGCGCCCTTCTCCCCCGCAGCCCTTCGATGATCAACAGCAGGCGCGGAACCGCATAGGCGGCGCATCTCCCAGCCGCCCTCCAGATCGCGCAGGTGGCGGAGGCCCCATCCGATGGCGGCATACGCAAATAAGGAGCCGAACCCCATCGGGGGGGTCAAGAGAAAAGGCTTCCCATCGAGAGACCCTGAATAAGAGCCCTACGTGGGTCGTTCACGTTATAAAAAAGGGAGTTTTCTGTTAGTGTTGTATTAAAAAAAGGTGAAAAAAAGAAGAGAGAGAGAGAGATTTGAGGAGGGGCTTAATGGGACCCATTTTTCAAAAAAAAGATTTTGAGAAAAGGTGCGTACGAAGAAAAAAATCGTACGCAGCAAAAAACTGCAAAAAAAGAAGAGAAAAGGCATAAAAAATTGAATGAACGGCTTATTGGGAAAAATGTGTGATGGCTATAAAAATTAAAAAATGAAATAGCCAATAAAGAAAATTTTGCAAGAAAAGCCGAAAAAATGTGATCAGCTTATTGATTTTTGTTCTCCCCATTATCTTGTCTTCTCCCAACTTTGTCGATGTCATTTTCGACAAGTATGGGAGAAAGGGGAAGTATTGTATAGAGTCACAAGTCTATTCCAGATTCAGATAACAGATTCCAGACCAGCCATTTGTTCAGACTCTACAATTTCTCAGCTATTCAGACTCGACGTTGGATGCTCCCGAGTCTTCAGTTTCAGTCACGCACATGTATGCGATCTTCTTTTAAGATGTGCACATGTTTGCCATCTTTTGTGTGGTCCCCATCTTTTATGTTTCAACCAGAGTTTTCATGTGTTCCATAGGGACTCTAGAGTAGAGATCTCATTCCCTATACCATGAGGGCTAGGGTTTTCATGTGGTTTCATAGGGACTCTAGAGTAGAGTACCATTCTCTATGCCATATGGGGGAGACTCAGCTCTCCGACGAGGAGACTTCTTCAGGCTCCATTCTCAAGCAATTGTGAACTCCAGTACAAGATCCTTCCGAGGTCCCTATGAGAGAAAACCCACTTTGAGGTCCCTATGAGAGAGACCCATCTTCAGAGATCTGCATATGGATAATTAGCGATGCTTTTTTCAGCCCTTTCAGAGATGGAGCAATTGTCCACATTGTTGTGGTGGGCCAAATTTCTCCGTGTAGAGACTCATTTTCAGTTGCAGTGATTCTGACAGGCGTAGTATAGAGCACATGCTCTTCGACGAGGAGATTCAGTTGACTCACCCACCAGCATGTTCGTCCTCCTCACATGCATGGCATGAGAAGCAACGTCCTCGACAGCAGCCGATAGTTGTGCACGTTGAGTTGATATTGTATGTAGTGTCTTGAGGATCCATTTACCTCATTTAGTTGTTTAGTCCCGCATCTACCATCTGTGGAATGTGGAGACTCAATGGGAGCTATATATAGACCCCCACACCCATTGTATCCAGTGAGAAAAGTCAATAGACTATCAGCCTTTGAAGCGTTCTCCTGTGGTTTCATCTCGCTCCTTAGGAAGAGGGTTCCACGTTAAAATCATGTCATTCTTCAAGTTTATTATTATTTTATTCTGATACGCTTCCGCATTCCTATTTTCTAACATTTTTCGAGTGAGGGCACGAAGGAGATTTCGAACAAAGTGGATCTCCTTGGGTGGATGTCTCTAGCCTAGAGGGATTTGAGTGCAACTTTGGTGAGGCAATACATTAGACTAGAATGGAGAGAGTGAGACCTTTTGTATTCATTGGGGCCATCTAGCTGGTTAAATGTGATTGCACATGTGTGCTCCCTTTGTAGCTCTTAGTCGTTTTATTTTCTCAAGTTTAGGGTTGATAAAAGTGTAGGCTAGGTGGACACCAAAAATGGGTGACCACCTTTTTACTCAAAAAAACAGTAATATACATATAATGTGTGTGACAAGCGTGTCAATGCCAAGAGATCACTGTCTACCAGTCTAAAAATTCATCCTATGCTTGGTATGCCACTAACAAGACCCTAAGACTCTGCCCTAGAGTTCTTCCTCTACATTCTCCTATATATCACAACCAACTTCTTTCCACATCCATTGAAATCCTGAAGCTGATGTAAAATACAACAAATAACAAAGAAAGATCAACTTCAACAAGACCGGACAAGCCCACGTGACAAAAGCAGAAAGTCCACCATTCAAGGCCTCTCCACCCTCTATAACAAGGGATTGCAATCCAAGGCCCTCGTGGAGGCATCAATCAAAGGCAATCCAAGATATGAAAGAGGTAAGGACCAACATGATGTGGCAATAATCTCCATGCATGATCTTCTTCTCTGCATCCAAATTGAAAGAGACAATAGAGGACTTACGGTGGTTCTCAAAAATTATAACCAACAATGTTCACATACTTGAGGAATGGGACTAGTATATTCTGGTCACTATTGGTGAACCCTGCCAATAAGCCCTTTTTACAAACCCCAAAAGCAATCTCCTGCTAGCAAAGCCTTCCCTCAGAAAAAAGTTCCACCAATTGGTAAACCCGAACTTAAAAAGAAACATCCTTGTCCACATACTTGAGAAAAGGACTAGTGTATTCTGGTCACTAGTGGTCCATTTTTACAAAACCCGATAGCAGTCTCCCGCTGCCAAATCCTCCCCAAAACAAAATAGATCCACTAGGGACCTCGTAAGTTCGTAACATCAATTAATTACAAACATCATCGTCTGCATACTTGAAGCATGGGATCGTGTATTCTGAACAATAGTGGTTAAACCTACTAATAAGCCCTTTTTTTACAAAAGCAAAAACAGTCTCCTGCTACAAAAAGCATCCATAAAAACAGAAAGGACGGCACCCAGAAGACAGCCCTGTAGCACCCCTTTTAAGGTTGAAACTATTTTCGCTTTGATCTCACATTTACCAAACCAGAGAAGATGGCAGTGATGCACAACTTCACCTAAGAAAAAAATTGTTCCGGAAACCATACATCCACATTCCACAATGACATCAACAGAATGATCGTAGAGTGTTGTAGGCTTTTCTGAGCTCTACCACCCACAGGAACTCGCAGTCTGCATCCAATCTCATATTGCAACAACCTCATAAGCCACTATAAAACTCTCCTTAACAAAGGTGAATAGGACTAAGGAAATCACCTCCCTATCCACAGAACTAGGTTTCTTTGTAAGATTCTTGACCACGATTAAGTAAATATAGTCAAACGTAGCTATTAACAAGTACCTGTCCACTGTATAAGCACTCACTCTCTTTGAAAGGAGTAAAGGAAAAATGATTCCGCCTATAGAACCAACATGCAAATTCGAAAATTCTCGCACAGATGCCACCTTTTATCAATCAAGAAGTTCTAGAGCTCTACTAGGACAGAGAAAATTTAGTTTCGAGAATAACTGTAGGACATAGGAGTGAATAGTAGTAATCACAATAATGACTAAATAACATAATTTACCGAAAAATTTAATGTTGATATGCCTTGAATCCTATCCATCTGAACCAGGTTGAAAAACCGCCGTATGCAACTCCCTTGCCACACCATACCCCACCAAGCGGGGGTCTCGCTGCGCAATCAGTGAGACTGGGTAGGATGGGGTGGGGTGGTTGTCCCTCCCTCCCCCCTCACGGGGATGTGAGGGAGTTCCCCCAGTGAGAATTTTTATTAATGGTTCCTTTTCTATTTGGGTAAATATACCCGTATAAGTCTGAGATCTATATGTACATGTAGTAATATATAAATTCCATAGGATTAGAGCTCTTTGTGTCCTCAATATTCTTTTTTCTCTACATAGTGAAAACCGATTGTTGTCGCCCAAGGACGTAGTCGCGTAGCCTAGTTACAGGTGAACCTTGTAAATCAATGTGTTGTCGTGCTTGCTTGCTTGATCGTTTGTGTGTGTTTTCTTCCATGATTCTCTATCCAAGGCATACATCTATAAGCTTTTTCTAAACAATATTACAAGTTAAATAAAGACAAAACTTGAGGCTTTCTTGAGCAGAACTTGTCATTGTCTTTTGGGGCTTGAGAATATTTTGATAAATCATGCATGTTGCACAAATAATTAAAATGAACGTCTACCGATAATGTGTCATTATTAAATCATTGGCTTAAAGCGTATTTTGCTAATAGTTATAGCCCACACTCTCCTGTTTCAAACCACCTAACATCTCAGTTTTTGCATCTATAAAGTCCCACGACAAGATCGTTGTGCAGCCATAAGAGATTTGGAGATCACCCTATTGTATCAACACCAAGATCTTATCTTGTCATGCATAAAAATTCTTTAAATGACATGCTAGGATCTCTTAACAAAGAGGTGGAAGTAGCATTGGATCATTATGCGGACATAAGAGATTTGAAAATATTTTGATCAATCATGCATGTTGTTCATATAAATAAAATGTATGTCAACCGATAATACATGTCATTTTAAAACAATGGCTTGAAGAGTATTTTGCTAATAGGTATAGCCCACCCTCTCCTGCTTCAAACCACCTAACATCTCAACTTCTGCCTCTATAAATTCCCACGACAAGATCGTTGTGCGGCCATAAGAGATTTGGAGATCACCCTATTGTATCAACACCAAGATCTTATCTTGTCATGCATAAAAATTTCAATGGCATGCTAAGATTTCTTAAAAAAGAGGTGGAAGTAGCATTGGACTTTCTTAGACATCCCCAAGTCCGAGGCCTTACGATGATTTACTTAATCCTCTAATTAAGGACAACATTGAAGTCACCCGTGAATAATAGTGGATGCTCCTTAGTAAAAAAGTGACACATCTTATATCAATTCGTAGCTCCCTAACATGACTCTTGTTACGCCATAAACCAAATGCACAAACTAATCCAAAACATCAATCTCCTATTTAGGACCACCAAATTCTTAGGTTCTGACGATACTCCCATCCAAGTTGAAGCAATTAGTTTATATGTCATCAATTGACTTGCCCACAATCACGAGTGCCAAGAACTAGGATATCATTAAAAATCCAATTGCCTTGTTACCATACCTTACCATCGCAACACTCTAGCTTGGTTTTAGATCAAACACATCGAGCACCTACTCATGCCTTCAAACCATCCTTTTCATCTCTTACCTTGAGCCCCACATGTACTAAGTCATGATCTTCATTAGTCACTTTCCCTATTATACGCTATACTAGATCTAGACAATAGCCCCCAATCCTCTCAATAGACTCCCTCTTGACTTTGCCTAATGATCAGTGATCGGTGCACTATAAAAAAATCTCTCTCAACTTTATATAGAACTTCCTAATGCAAGTCATTGGAAACATTTAAGCCCCACCTTTATGCTAATATGGTCCCCCTTTGACCCTAGCATTCTCCCTCCACTAGATCCCACTCCGCCTAAGACACCTTATATACATGAATTTCCTATGAAACGAAAACACCCCACCCACTTGTAGGAAGGACCCCCACCTCTCCATCAACTCGAAAAGAGCTCTATTAGAGAGCATGTCCACCATTTAACATTTCAAGCCTTATCGTCTACCATGACAACCACTTGGGCATTTAGCAACTCCGTCCACATCATGCGAACTACTACTCTTCTTCTTTTTTAAAATAACACAAGGGTGAAGCCTCGAGATGGCACCCACCACACTCAATCAATAAAAAATAGTACATATTACATATCTTTCAAATCCTCTAAATGCAAATGCAAAGCAAATGACAGGACACTCGTAAAAGGAGGACAAGAATATGTAATTAAGGTTACTAGAAAGAACATCAATCGATATTGCCACCGTCAACAATGATCCACGTCAAATTTCCTCCATCTTCACATAACAACTTATTAGCAAAGGAGCGTAAAGTATAGCCATCCCACCACCTACATCCAAGCACATCATTCCCTTCATGGGATGATATTTATATGGAAGTCCTCATTAAATGGAGAACAAGATGCGTAGTAGTGTCAATATGAGGGCCGTGTCCGGTTACATTGGGAGAGGAGGATCATTCTCCATCCTAAATCGTCGGGCCTCTTGATTGACTTGAATTTTACTGGCTAAAAGGTTTGAAGATGACAGTTAAATCCTGACACACGAAAGAGTGAAACACAAAACATGCAACTTAATGACATTGGACTTGTGTAGGCCGCCTTTATCCCCATATTATTTTGCATGATATGTAGCTCCTCTTAGCTCAATTGTATCATATGCTAATCCCGGCCATTTCACTAACTCATGTCCCATTCAATCTTGTGCCATCTTCCAAAAACAACTTCATAAGGTGGCCCATGTGATGCTTTTCTCAAAGAAGTCACTTTACATTTCACAATCTCCAGTGAAAGAAAACATCTTGTGAGCTCCCAACTACCCAAAACTTGCTAACAAGGTGTCAGATACCTTAGACTAATAGCATGCATATCCCCATATCGGCAACTACCATGTTAAATGTGATCACAGCTCACTTTGATAACTATAGGAGGCATGTGTCACATACTTGCCTAAAAAACATTCGAACAAAGGAGACCACATCCTACATGCATTGAAAAGGTGCCACGAATTACTCCCAGTCATCCTCTCCTCTTCGCTAACGAATGGGTGCAACATTCTCCGGAGAAGTGTCCTTCAACATAGTGAGATTTTTCTCTGTTGGTTCCGACCCACTAATGGATAGCAAAGAGGGGAATGAAAGAATTTCAATGTTTGCACTTTTACAGACTTTATCTTGCGAATTCGTTTATTTTACCGATTATCATACCAGACAAAATCGAAATTTTGCATATCATTGAGGACTTCTACATCAACGAAGGGTACCAGAAATAATAAAGCGGTCGATTTTGCTATTGCGAGACGGAACATCCGAATTACAACTACAGATCGGAGTGAAATCAAGGTCGAGGTAACATCAATAGGTGGATTTACTTCCCCACCCCAAACTTTAGATCCCTAATTATGATATAGTGCGATCGATATGGTGGAAATAGGAATGGGAGTAAAAGGTAAGATTAGGGTTCTGGAATCGGGCGGAGATCGATTACCTCTCGGAGAGCTGATGGCCCACCTGGAAACCAATGGCCTCGATCCGGCGAGCAGCGAGCTCTGGCTTCGTGGCGTAGAAGCGGTTGCAGTACGCAGAGACCATCTCGGTCATCATCCCATCCACGCAGCTCTCCGACACCTCTCTCCCCATCTCTCTCAAATGCCAAACTCCAGTCTCTCCGAGCTCCGCTGAGGTCTCTGCCGGAAGGGACAATATAAATATATGTAGAACAAAACTAGAGAAATACGCAAGAGAAAGAGGAGAAAAGTGCAAATTCTCCCACGTATCTCAATTTATAATATTTTTAAGAATTTTACACTCGTGCCGTTTTGATTTTTTTTCTAATATCATCGCGCCCCCTATTTTTTGTAATTACATTTTTACCCTTATATTCGTATAGAATTAATACTGCATCGAATTTTGTAAAAATATAGGGCATAGTTGGCAAAAGATTAGAGGCATAAGTGTTATCAAAAAACCTTGGAGGGCATAAGTGTAAAATCTCTAGATTTTTTATTTAGATGCAATCATGTTTCTCTCACCGCACGAAATTTAGTTATAAATACATATAAAGGTGGTTATCATGTACACATGTACCTACACTTATATATGCGCACATAAATTAAATATAAAAAAAACAAATAAAATTAAAAAAATTGATATTTTTGGTATGTTGAGTCACAATCTAGAGAATTGAAAGGGCCCAAGATAACAATGTTCATCAAGTATCGCATGGCTAAAAGGATCTGAAAATCTAGCAGCCAATAAAAGGCCCAACAAGGGTATCAAGCAAATCTCCATAACCTCAAGCCCATTCAAAATCTCATTTATTGTCAATTGAAGATCTTATACGCACACATACACACACCTCAAATGAACACGAGTCGCTTGATATGGTACTATTCTACCAAAAAAATTTATTCTCAGATTGTTCAACATGTCAATACTAAGCTAACACATTTTTCTTCCTCTTGACAGAGGAACCTCGCCTTTATCGAGTGGTCTTATTATATCGTACCAAAAGAGGCTGATTCATGCCTCCTTTTATGATCTACATATCGTGTTCCAATCATGTGTTTAATCAGCACAACGGTTGTTGAATTTTCTTTGAATTAAAGTCATGATTAAAAGGCTAACGTTGTTTCATGTCAAGAAACTAAGCATCTTGTCATAAGATCACTTGGAAGATCCACTTAAGTGGAAGACCTATCACAATATGATAAATCCAACAAAATCCATGCCACAATGCCTCACGGACTGCTTAAGATCATAAGAACATGATTCAATGCATTCTTGATGTGCCACTTAACCATTGACACAAACTTGGGCCTATAGATGCATCGATTCAACTAAAAATCATGGAGATCAATCATACGGTACAATTAGAGTCGCTCACTGCGTAATTGGTCACCTCGCGGAACTATTTGGTGGCACAAAGCTCATTTAAGCCTTACACTAATTGGACCTTGGCCCGAGACTTGTAGATGGGTCCTCTACTTCTTCAATATATATTGTCACTAAATAAATTAGACTAAAAAATATCTAAAAATTGTGAAATCTTTTATCTTATGTAACATGTTGGTATACCTTTTCATAAAAGAAATAGATTAATTATAATACCTTAGATAAATCATTAAATCTAAAATATTAATAAATCATATAAAATTAAATGAAAAAAGTAAATTTCATTAAATAATCTACAATACTACAGAAATATTAAAATAATAATAAATAATCAAAATAAAACTATAAAACATTTTTACTATGTTTAGCATTTGAAATGGATTAGCACATTAACATTGAAAGATATAAATAGTACAAAAAACTGAAATATAATTAAATATATTTATTTATTTACACACACATACATTTACATATATATATATATGGAAAACTTTAAATGTGGTGTAGTCCTTCTTGAGTTCAGGAAGGCCACCCTTATTTTTGTTAAAAACACTGATGCTTTAGTAAAATAAGTAAAATGTATGTATTATAATGTGTAGTTTTGATGTTTGTATTTAGCAAAAAACAAGGAAGGAAATATCGATATCGATATCGTTTTGATACAATGTCGATACCGATATATCGCCAATATATCGGCGATATATCGACGCATATCACCGAAACCCGGTATCCATTAGGCATTTTCTCCTGTCGATACCCGATATCGTCCATATCGGTGATATATCGGTGACATGTCGATACCGATATATCACTGATATATCGACGATATATTGCGATATGGCGATCCCTGAAAAAAAATACAATGTGCAGTTTTGTATTTTTAAAATTTATGGCTTTGTATTTTACAATGTCTAGTTATTATGAAAAAGGTTTACTTATATTTTACTAAAATGTTGGTATGTTTTACAAAAATAGAGGTAGCCTTCCAAACCTCAGGAAGGACCATGTCCCAATTGATCGACCTCCTATATGTATGCATATATACATGTAACACACACGTATACATATACATATACATTATACACACACACAAACACATATTCATGTATAAGGCAATTGAGCTCATTGAAATTTTAAGCATCAATTATAACTATTTGATCTTATGTGATCAACGAACATGATCAAAATATCAAGGGGAGATTTCCTAGTTTGCGAAATGATAGTTCTAGTAAAACAAAAATTGAGCTATGATCTTTTTGTGTAAAACATCCCAAAAATAGAAGCTTTCCTAAAGTACATGAAGGTAGTTTGAAAATGGAAAATATAAAAAATTTACATTTTGAATGCATTCGCATTTCAATCCATCACTCTCGAAAAGCCAAAAAAAACATGTAAATTCATTCTTTGCATTTATTAAAAAGTTTGTTTATTTATTTTATTTCTTTCTATTAGATTTTGGTATTACAATTTTGATTATTCTTAGCATATATATTAACAAGTAGATCTTTCAAACTTTTACTTTTTTATATATATACAATTAAATAAGTTTTGGTTTTTTATTACTTAATGTGTAATTAACTATTAGTAAACGAATAGAAATTGTTGTTGTCATCTTTGTTATTATTAATATCTGCATTAATATTACATGAGTGAAAAAGTACAAAGTCATATGTTATTTTATTATTTATGATCACAATTACAACTCTTTTTTTATGTTTACAACTTTTCGCATAAGAAAGTGCAATTACATATGCTGCATTATTATTTACTACTACATTTATCAAATTTACAGCTCTTTTTTAATTATTTTTGTAATATTGTTTTTGTTTTTAAGTTACAATCATCAAATATACAAAGAAATATAACCACTGTTCAATGTTACAAATGTAACATTGAAAGCCTTGTATATTATATTTTCCTAATACATGATTGTTCTTACAAATGGAAGTATAGGAATTACAGATGAACCATAATAATTAGTTATGAATGCATCTGAACTTACCAACAGTTTGATTTTTAAACAGTTGACGACCATTTTAGCTAGCCCTCCTATGGACGATCATTAAGTCTATCACGTTGAGGTTGCATACCCACCATCATCGTCAATATGCAAAGGTGTTAGCAATGTGAGCCCGAGGCGAACCATTCCTACAATAAATGTTATTGTAATAAATGATTTATCAATAAAAGTTATTGATTTTGTTTCACTCCCTTTCTGATATTGAATGAATGAATGCACTATAAGGTCCCTCTGTACAATAAGGGTTATGTACCATGGCCAACTTGATAATCATACAGCTGTTGATTCAATGATTGAATCATAGAGGCTGATGCTTGGATGAATATCTAAGGAGTTAGATAGAGGACTCATCAAGCATCACCAATGATTAACAAGTAGTGATCTCCAGTCTGAGTGGGAGATGGCAATCCCATCTCATTAGACTGATATCTGATCGACCTCTTGATGCAGGTCCTCTGCATAGGAATATTGATTCAGAGGTATCAGATTAGTTGAGTCAATGAGTTGACTTAACGAGATCGAGATAACCAAAGACCTATGATGAATACTGTCACATCACAGGCAACATCCTCTGACCAGAGACAGATATATTACTATATGTCTGAGCATGTACATTTGGCAGACCAATAGGTTGATGACCTAATCAAGGTCTATACACCGGCGAGCTGGTGTGCATGTAAGGGCATATGAGTAATATGATCTCTCAAAGGGATCATACAGGTTCACTTGTGAACCGGGAGACATGAGCTCACTCATGAGGT
The DNA here is from genome assembly GCA_037367405.1 of Ottelia alismoides. Taxonomy (NCBI): domain Eukaryota; kingdom Viridiplantae; phylum Streptophyta; class Magnoliopsida; order Alismatales; family Hydrocharitaceae; genus Ottelia; species Ottelia alismoides. Next base: position 25,961 of record JAZKJV010009781.1, read on the forward strand.
ATTGGGATTGACCAAATTCCATGCATGGTCATCATGCTTTAGAAGCATGATATGAATTTGAAGGTAAGATATATGCTTTGTGAAAGCATATGATCTGTACCATATCCCAAGGACCAAGATTGAGAAACTTAACGATCAGACTATGAAGATGACAGTGTAAAAGTGATCTTTATCTTCATGATGATCATGAGTCTTCCAGTATGCAAGATGTGCTGGTATTGGGAATACCTGAAGGGTGATTTGATCATAAACGATTGTATAACCATGACGCTTCCATTCCGAGGGAGTGATGAAACAGGTCTGGTTTTTAGTGACTCCTCTCATCATAGAAGTAACCTAATCTTAGTCCATTTACTGGACATTGATCTGAATGAGATTCAGATGCAATGAGAAGATTAGGTTTACGGTCTTGATTTAATCAAGCATCTATGAGAGGTCCATGGGATCTGGATTTGAGATGTGATCTCAATATCCAAGTCACTATACGTGGAACAATACAATCGCCCTGTCCTTATCTCCAAGTATCTGAGGAGAAATAGCATTGTTCTTAAATGGTTTGAGAACAATTCCATGAGATCTAAGCAAAGAGAAGTTGATAATTAAATGTGATTTAATTATCATGATGTATGAGATATTATCCAATATAATTAAATGTGATTTAATTATTATGGATAAGAATAATGTGGATAGTAATATCCAATTATTCCTAATATATTATAAATATGATTTATAATGTATTAGAGAGAGGTAAATATAATTTATATTAGTAGATTAATTATTAATGTGTATTAGATACACATTGTTTAATTAATTGAAAATGTAAATTACATTTTGTTTTGGGTTGTGAATTTGATTCACAATATTCCAATGTCAAGATTGCAATATTCCTAAAAATTAATTGAGAATTATTTTGGTGAATTAAAATACCAACAAATTGTTGTTGGAAAATAAGTAGAGAGAAAATTAAGGAGATGTGCAATCTCATGGGGATCATGAGATTGCACTCCTCATTAGGAATGAGGGGGGCGGCACTCAATTCCCTTGGGGAATTGGTGGCCGTCCCCTCTTCCAAATAAGGAGATCATCTCCTTTGCCTTCTCTCTCCTTATTTGATTGATTTAGATTTGGTATTAATATTTATTTGATTTATCAAATATATTTTTATCAAATTAAATCACAAGTTGTTGGTTTTTACCAACAACAATCTTGACCATTGGATTGACATAAATCAATCTCAACCATTGATTTTATGTGACACATGGATTGAGATCCATGGATCCCAAAACCCTATAAATAGAGAGGCATTCTTGGCTCTCTCTTTACACATGCTATTGTAGCAAAACTCTCTCTCTCTCTTTCTCTCATACTCGACAGCCCTCTCTCCCTCTTCCTCTTGGTGGCCGTCCACCTTGGTGAAGAGAAACGTCATCGCCCTCGCCTTCGTGCTACCGCTTCGACGCTCTGCGGTTCTCCGTCTACTTCGAGTGCTTCGCCCGCGAAGGAGACGTTTGATCTCGTGCGACGAGATCAGGAGCAACCGCGCTTGGATCAACTTCTTGGATTGCGAGGACACCGCGGTTCATCCCCGCGCTCGCAAGCGATCTCTCCGACGATCGGACTTGAGACAGGAGGTCTCTTCTCTTAGAGACTCGATTAACCACGCTTCAAGAGGTATTGCATTATACTTGCTGTGGTTATAGATGAAACGATCCGAGAATGGTTCTTGGATCATGTGGTTTCATCGAATAAATTTTTAAAATTCCGCTGCACCGAACAACTAGTACGACTAGTCGTTCTTCGTCGTATCCGATACGACGCTCACGCTTCCGTGATGCGCTTGAGGATCTCTCCATATCCTTCAAGAGGAACCATGTGTAACATTATCTCCATCAAGCGAGGATCATAATTTCCGCTGCAATCAGTGGTCGTCTCCATCAATGGAGCCATCACCTCCATCCCTGTAACACCCATACCCCCAAACATAGTACCATATCTAAAACTCACGAAGTGTGAGTGTGGCTTATAAGTGGTGGGGATTACTACTTGACAACTTGGGCTTAAGCATTTTGAGTGGTTGTCAACAGATCCATCTGGATCTGAATCCAATAAGTTGTCAGGGTCAGTTTTCTTCGATAACGGACCGGGAATCTAAACCCGGGACGTTACAATTGGTATCAGAGCCAATTTTCCTCTGATAGTGGAAAGGCTACCCGAGAGGTGGAGCCGTCCCTATAAAGAGATGTGAGGAAATGGCTATCCGGAGCGTACAGCCGCCACTGTCATTGGGATAAGTGATGGACCATGTCACAACGAGGACGTTACGAATATAAGTAGGGGAGGTTGTAACACCCATACCCCCAAACATAGTGTCATATCTAAAACTCACGAAGTGTGAGTCTGGTTTATAAGTGGTGGGGATTACTACTTGACAACTTGGGCTTAAGCATTTTGGGTGGTTGTCAACGGATCCATTTGGGTCCGAACCCAACAAGTTGTCAGAGCCAGTTTTCCTCGATAACGGACCGGAGACCTAAGCCCGGGACGTTACAATCCCAATCACTACGTGAGATACATATGTCATAATTCCATATATGCATTAAATTACAAACATATGTTACATGTTTACATACATTTTTTTACTAAAGAAGATGACACATAAGGGTGCGAATTCATTTATTCTGGTTATTACATTATGGTAAGCAGCTCGCATAGAATATTTTATGTGGTATGTGCGAAATGTTTGCTATTACAACTGACATGTAACTTACATACAAATATAGATCGCATTGAAATGTTATAAGTAATAGTATAATAGTTAGGAATGAGTACTATACAAAGTATACGAGAATAATGGTTACGTAAATGCAAATAAGACTTGTAACTTATCGAATATGATAAGCTAATTACTATTATATTGTGTAAGTTTACGAATACTTAATTATTTATTATGGTTGAGTAAATAAAAATAGAAACTTAAATAAGGATAACTAAATTTAGAAAAATATCTAAGAAAGTTAGGTATGATGAGTTCTTTAGTTGATTTTTTACTTACTATTATATCAACCAATTTTACAATGCAAATAATTATTGTTATTTACAAGTGAATTCATGCTAATTACAAATGCGTTCATTTTACTTCCAACATCTATAGTTATCTATTACATGTGGTAGTAAAAGTAGAAATCGTGTTTATTGATGGGTGGTAGCTACAATACCTTACTCAAAATTACAAGTAAAATTAAATTTGTTACAAGTGATGAATTCATAGTTACATATCAATTCTCAACAAAACAAACATAAGTTTTCTTACTAACATTTCACAAAATTTACAATAGAAAAATACTTGTACATTTATACAAAAGATTGACAACATCGAATACAATGTGGAAAAAAGATATCATGTTCAAAAGAAAATCCAATGATCTTGGCATGGGATTATATATCACGTGCGAGAAATATGTATTCAAAATAAAATACTTCTTAACAATATTGTCAATGATTTTCTTCTCGCGTCAACACTTCATAAGCAATGCAACAATATTTGAATGGAAACTTGGGATATCTTCATATTCAAACTTTGCCTCTATTCCTTTATATAAATTGCATTTGTTTCATCTTGATAATCGATTGGTAGTCACATTGCTAAGGAATGTGCTTGACATATTCAACGTCTCATTTTTTCATGTCATCATCCATGAATTATAAGATGTATGAAGAAATTTAAGTTAACTAATATAAAAACAACTAAAGCAGCAAATCACTCGATGGGAGTTGTAAGTTAAAAAAGGAGTCATAACAATAAAGGGTAAATTACAGAAAAAATCTTAATTGTGCATCAATCCCAATTAGTGGCCTCACCTTTCAAATGTAACGAAATGGAGCTTGATGACAACAACCAATGCACCAATGTTACTCATGGTCGCACCACGATGGGTAAGGAGCACACCATACCTCAATGAATCGCAACCAAAACAACACAAGAGAATGTGCAAAACATTGGTACCATGAGATGCGTGCTCGCATCTTGAATAGGAGAGGACTCGCACATACTTTGCAACATAGATCACAACAACAATGGAGAAAGAAAGGGTTCTCGGATTTCTATTCTCACAATATTCAAGTCGTCGCAACAACAAAAAACACACACCCCTTAATCACTTACCAACAACCCAGTCCCAAAGCAACCAAGCATGACATGCAAGAAAACAAGAAAAAACCTTATCAACGGTGCGCGACACACAAGACCAACTAAAGTGATGGAAAAACTTTGAGAAAGTGGACCTCAACCTTGCTCTAATACCATGTAAAAAATAACAATGAACAACCATGAAGATGACATATAAGGGTACAAATTCATTTATTCTGGTTATTGCATCATGGTTAGCATCTCGCATAGAATACTTTATGTGGCGTATCTAAATGTTTGTTATTACAAATGACATGTACCTTACATGCAAATATAGATCGCGTTGATATGTTATAAGTAATTGTATAATAGTTAGGAATGAGTACTACACAAATTATAGTAGAATAATGGTTACATAAATGCAAATAAGACTTGTAACTTATCGAATATGATAAGCTAATTGCTATTAAATTGTATAAGTTTACAAATACATAATTATTTATTGTAATTGAGTAAAATAAAGTTGGAAAATTGAAGGTGAATTAAATTTACGAGAATATCTAAGAAGTTAGGTATGATGAGTTCTTAGTTGATTTTTTGTTCCCTATTATTATGTCACACAATTTACAATGCAAATAATTATTGTTATTTACAATTGAGTTCATGTAATACAAATGCATTCATTTGCTTGTGAAATTTATAATTCTCTATTATATATAGTATTAAATGTAGAAATAGTGTTTACTGATGGGTGGTAGCTACAATATCTTACACAAAATTACATGTAAATTTAAATTTGTTACAATTGATGAGTTAATAGTTACATATCAATTCTCAACTATTACAAAATAAGTTTTGTTACTAGCATCTCACTAAATTTAGAATGAAAAAATGCATGTACATTCATACAAAAGATTGACTATATTAAAATATAATTGAATATTGAGCGATTCTTTTTTATACAATGTGGAAAGAAGACATTACATATTCAAAAGAAAATCTAAGTCAAAAGAAAATCCAAGGATCTTTGAATGAGATTACATGTTACTTAGGAGAAATACTATTCAAAAATAAAATAGTTCTTAACAATATTGTTAATGATTTTATTCTCGCATCAACACTTCAGAAGCAATGCAACAATATTTGAATGCAAGCTTGGGATATCTTCATATTCAAATTTTGCCTTAATTCCTTTATATAAATCGCATTTGCTTCATTTTGATAATAGATTGGTAGTCACATGGCTAAGGAATGTGCTTGACATATTCGACATCTCATTTTTCCATATTACCATTCATGAATTATAAGAAGTATTCGGATATCTAAGTAACCTAAATTGGTAAAATAAAGTAGAAAATCAGTTAAGAATTAAAAGGATGGTCATAAGAATAAAGGGTAAATTACAAAAAATATCATAATTATGCATTGATCCCAATTAGGATCCTCACCTTTCAATTGTAACAAAGTGGAGCTTGATGACAACAAACAATGCACCATTATTACCTGCAGTCGCACTGCGATGGATGAGGGCCGCCTCATACCTCGATGAATCACAACCAAAACAACACATGAGGATGTGCAAAACCTTGGTACCCTGAGATGTGTGCTCGCACCTTGAATCGTAGAGGACTAGCCCATACTTTACAAAGGGCTCCCAGATTTATGTTCTCTCAACATTCGAGTCGTCGCTACAACAAAAAAGACACACTTGTTAGTCACTTACCAATGGATGTAGGGTTCCAAGATTCTAGATGGAGCCCTACCAGGATTAGGTTCCCTTGTTGGTGATGAGGAACAAATACGGGGGCCTTCGACGAAGCTATAATGAAGAAAAAAGTTGCAGGCCATAGTGCTTGGTCGTCCTAGTCCTAAAGCAACCGAGCACGAGATGGAAGAGAACAAGAAAGAAGCCCTTCAATGGCATACGACACACAAGACCAACTAAAGTGATGGCAAACCTTTGAGAAACAGGACATCAACCTTGCTCTGATACCATATAGAAAATAACAATGATCAACCATGAAGATCACACCAATAATGCCAATATTTACTTTGAAAATCCTACTACGAAGGAAAGAAGCCCTTCAATGGCATACGACACACAAGACCAACTAAAGTGATCACACCAATAACGCCAATATTAGGACACTCTTCACTACGTTGAAACAACAAAGAGAGGGGATGAGTACAATATATAAAGGTGAATGGGTAAACGATCCCTCGTCTACAAATCCCTCATCTACAAATCCATCTGTGCATATAAACATGTATCCAACTCCACTCAATGGTCCGGGCGACTTTTGTTTGACCAACCCCATGAAAACTCCGAATATAGGTCATCATCATATGTACAGATGGACTTTTCTAATGTCAAAATCCAAACGTCAAGAGGGAAACAACTAAGATCGTACGTTAAGGTCCCTAAGCAATCATGACTAAACCAATATAATTTAAACCAATATATACAAATATGATTATAATTCTCTTATATTCTCATTGTTAATCAATAAATATAAACTTAAATTACTTGGTAATATTAAGGAAAAATGGGGCTGCCCCTTACGAGCAGCAAACATGGCTGCCCCGCCACATTTTTCCCGCAAATTTTTTAATTTTTTTGAAAAAATATCACCATGTGTATTCATCCCTATATCACTCCTATATGTCATTCGAATTTCGTCAGAAACAGAGACTCGTACGACCTCCATCCAGACAGTCATTTTTTAACGGTCGCAGCATTTTTTAAATCAACCCATCTGGATGGAAGTCGTACGAGTCTCTGTTTCTGACGAAATTTGAATGACATATAGGAGTGATATATAGATGAATATACATGGTGAAATTTTTCAAAAAAAAATAAAAATAAAAAAATACGGAAAAAATAGGACGGGGCAGCCATGTTGGCTGCCCGCAGGGGGCAACCCGATCAAACCCTAATATTAATGTAATAGTAAATATGAATAAATAAATTGTACAATCATATTAGTTTAAAAAATTAATATGAGTTTGTCGTGTAGGCCCAAATAGTTAAATTGGTTATATTATTGGAGTCTTATACGTTAAGAAGAAAGTTCCCACTTAAGCAGTAGACGTGACCTAGCCAATATAGTTTAAATTAACATTAATAATATTATAATTCTCTTATTTTTTTCATATTTCATCAGTAAAATTTCAAATGATACGAACATTAAAAACAATTCTTTTTTGAGAAAATGGTTGATATTTATATGCAATATGTGCAGTAGGATATTTATATGTACACGACATATTTGTGTGCATAAAAACATTTCCTTGCATTAAAACATTTCTTTCCTGAGCAAAGTTATTTTTGAGAAAATTGCACACGACATATTTATGTGCATTAAAAACATTTATGTACATATTTATGTGCATTAAAAACATTTCTTTTCATTAAAATATATCTTATGTGCATTAAAATACGTTTCTGAGAATTTTTTGTGCATTATAAATGTTTATGCGCATTAAAAACATTTATGTGCATATTTCTGATAAAATTGCATGTGTCATATTTATGTGCATTAAAAATATTTATGTGCATATTTATGTGCATTAAAAATATTTCTTTCTAAGAAAATTGCACACGACATATTTATGTGCAGTAGGATATAAAGGTGGAATTATTTAAAGGTCCTTCAATTCTCATAGGTACAACGCATTGGTGCACATTATCTTTTCACGTGTGCCTTTCTTAACTTTTACAATGATAGTTATGCCCTTCCTTTTTCTGGTGTACCTATCTTCTTACAAAAACTCATTGTCTCGCCCTTCCAGGTAAAGCAGAGGTCGCATAATTGCTATTATACAAAGGAAAAATTGTGAATTTTTTAAGAATATAGTGACACAACTGATATTTTAAAAAAAGAAGAGACATGATTGATATTGCAAAAGTTAAGAATGACACAATTAATAAAAAAACCCTTATATTTTCCTTTGCCCTCAACAACCACACCAACTCGATAATCATGGGCATAAATAAAGTGGATATTTCAATTATTACATACTAATACAAGATGCGCAACCATCCCAATGAGATTCATTCTTTAGGATGTTTGCTTTTTCATACCGTTCCGTTCTTCCTTGTCATCGACCAACTCTACAACATCAGCAACCCCATGTACAACACTAGCAACCACCTCCGCCACGCGATGATGCAACACAAAAATAACCCAACAACCTTCAACTTTGAAATAGTGTGAATACAAAGAAATTGCTTGACCTTCGAGCATGGTATTGAGTCGAGCATAGATTGTTGAATTTTGTAAATCGAGCTCGATGATGGATGACATGATGTTATTGAATAATAATGATAATGGTTGGACGGTATCTGATGCACGATAGCCTAGGTTATAGGAAGAGATTGATCTGTTTGAGTCAATTATATCTTCATAAATCATGTATTGTTTCAAAATAAATATGGGATTTTTACACCACAAACTCTAAAACTTTGTAATTTACCTTTTTGACCATGTATATTTACTATTATCACCTAAACCTCGCAAACTTGCTGGATAAATCAACCTTAATCATATTGTAAATGTATCACATAGTTATAGTTGATCTCAATACATAATACAAGTAAATCAACCATTACTACTAACTTCATTCTCAATTGCAGCTCATGGGAAGGAATGGCCTGGTAAATGATTGGTCGGTGAATTTTATGATTATGATTTTCTATTAGATGTCTTGACTAGGAAATGTTGGTATTTTATTATATTTCAAATACTTTTATTACTTTGTTAAAAATATAAATGTGTATTTATTTTATATTTAGTGGTGCATGAACTTTATTTGGTTAGCATCAATGAGCATGTGATTTATAGCGTGCGTTTTTTGCATGACAATTTATTAGTGATATTATATCACTATCATGTTTTCTAATGTCTTTACATGGATATGATTTATTGTCGATATATTCATTAATTTATTATTTAAATCTTTTTATGTAACGTTGCATGCATGTTGTATGTTACACATTTTATAATAATAACGATGGATGTTGTGCACATTATGAGAACATGGAATCCTCTTTATTATATTTTTTAATACATTATTTTATGAATGATTAATGTTCAAATTGAATGGAGGATTTAATTGATTGTTTTGAATGTGTAACGTTCTCTTATTGTGTAACTATATAAAGGGGCCTATAGCATTATTTTGAGAACACCCAATACACAATCATTATATCTTCTCTACTCTTTTGAGTGAGTTTATTCCGAATGAACGATCTATTATTGCTCAATAGATCTCGATGTTGATACATGCACACCCATTGAGATCCCGCCGTTGTATCCGGGAGAATAGTCGTACCAATACCGATTGCACCATCGGAATCTCCGTGGGGGTACGAATCTATTCCTAAGGTCAGTGCATTTTGCACGCCTCAACAAGTTAGTTCGTCTCATTAAATCCGGTATTATCTAACCCTCCTTATATTTATATATTTATATTTATATCTTATTATTTCACCTACAATCTTAAGAATAGATTCGGAGGGTTTGTTATTTTTTTATCCAAATACCTGCTCTTAGATGTAGTCATGGTTGACCAACTTTACGATTCCACGTAATATTGAAAAAATATTGACGGGTTTTTTTATAATGTGATCGCGGATTTAAAAATTGAAACGTTTAAAAGTGTGGGGGAGTTTTGATATTTATCAGTTATCTCAAAACTTCTTTTGTCTTTTAAGATAATTTACTTCGTGAGGCATTCGAATGCCAATGTTACCAATAATAGTATTCCTCATTACAACTTGAGCATCATATTCGTTTGTAATTTACTTGCTTCTATATGTCAGTTACATAAAATTTCTTTTGATTTCAAATCATAACGGAAAAGTTATTATTTTTTAAACGTTGCATACCTTGAGGTTGTATATATAACATGAATGGAGATATTGCAATTACAAAAAAAAACCTCATCTTTTAACTGCTCAGTTGATATCTATGGTGTGGGAGAAATAAATACCATATTGAGAATAAATGTATCATAAATAATAATTATATTTCTCCATCACAAGAGTATTGCAAAAGTTTTTCTTCTTTTGAATGCAAGCAAGTTAGTATTCATTTTACTGCATAATTTTTTAAGGAAAAAAGAGTAAAAGTGATCGCATACTTCAAACTTGATATGGACAAATTATTGATTGTCTTATACATTAGACAAGATATTGCATATATTGTTGAAAGTTATGCAGGTATACTCCAAATCTGGAAGAGAGCAATGAGATGCTCTATTTTGAATGCTTTAATTTCTCAAAGAAGAGATATGTTATTATTTAATATTTTATGGAGATCCTACAGTTCTTGAAGGATATTATGGTGCAAATTCACTCCATTATTCAGATGATTCGAAAACTACTACTGGGCATATTCTTATCCTGAAAAAGGAGATATTTTTTGAAATTAATCTAGCAAGCATTCTTTGCTCGATATACATGAGCTTATTGCATTAGAGAATGCATGCACTCGTGATGTGCTTGAGAAACTTCTGGCAGATCTTTCCAATTGGATAAAGCCAATGTCATCAATATTTCTACTGTGAAAGCCACGCTGCTAAAAATATTTTATAATGTGAAAAAGCAGGCATATTTGTCCAAGAGACAATATTATGAGATATCTCATGGCATAATATCAATGTATTATGTGAAGTTAGAGTTAAATTTGATTGATCCTTTAACTAAACCACTAAGCAAAAAGCTTGTGGAGAGTACATCGAGTGGAACGGGATTGTGCCCAAATCAATAGTCGAAGTGATGGAAACCCAACCTTCATGAACGGAGATCCCGGGAAGGAGGTTCATATGGGATAAACAAGTCACTAGACGACTTAGAGGATACTATCAATTATTCCCTATTCCTATGGTGTACAACATGATAGTATCAATATGGTGAGGTTGAACATACTTGTTCTTAATAGACGCCATAGCCTAATTTGGGTGGTGTATAAAAGCAGTATACACTTGATGATGATCCACCTATACGGGTGTGGAGGTGAGGCCGCTTCCTATGAGATTTTTGGGCAAAATCTCTAGAGCACTCATGAAAATCCAGGTAGACGCATGGCCGAAACGTGTCAACCCGCATGAGCAACATAGATAAAAAATGTAATGTGAGATATGAGTCAATGGTTTCACAAATAAAGGATTGGTTCATAGGAATTTTAATTCCACCAACCTTTAGAAACCACATTCATATTCTCTAAGTCTTGGTTCATAGTCGGCAAGACACCAAGTCTAGTGCGTTACATTTTTGAGTTCCTTCAAGTGTCGTGTTTGAGTTTTTCATCTATCTTTTAATATTTATTATCCTTAATTTCTTTTTTTGAAATTGTGGGGGATGAAAAGAGATAGTTCAAAAAAAGTATTTTAAATAGTGGGGGTTGTTGGTATTTTATTATATTTCAAATACTTTTATTACTTTATTAAAAACATAAATGTGTATTTATTTTATATTTAGTGGTGCATGAACTTTATTTGGTTAGCATCAATGAGCATGTGATTTATAGCGTACGTTTTTTGCATGACAATTTATTAGTGATATTATATCACTATCATGTTTTCTAATGTCTTTACATGGATATGATTTATTGTCGATATATTCATTAATATATTATTTAAATCTTTTTATGTAATGTTGCATGCATGTTGTATGTTACACATTTTATAATAATAACGATGGATGTTGCGCACATTATGAGAACATGGAATCCTCTTTATTATATTTTTTAGCTAGCTTCCTTGTTGCGGGAGTCCCAGGAGCATCCGACCTCCTTTATATAAAGGGGCCTATAGCATTGCTTTGAGAATACCCAATACACAATCATTATATCTTCTCTACTCTTTTGAGTGAGTTTATTCCGAATGAACGATCTATTGTTGCTCAATAGATCTCGATGTTGGTACGTGCATACCCATTGAGATCTCGTTGTTGTATCCTGGAGAATAGTCGTACCATTACCGATTGCACCATCGGAATCTCCGTGGGGGTACGGATCTATTCCTAAGGTCAGTGCATTTTGCACGCCTCAACAAGTTGGTTCGTCTCATCAAATCAGGTATTATCTAACCCTCCATATATTTATATATTTATATTTATATCTTATTATTTCACCTACAGGATATACTCCCAAGTTCCATAGGAGGGAAATCACTAAGTAAGAGACGTTGGTTTAGAGAAAATTATTATTGTTTCATATCTTTGTAATCGTCTTTAGCCATTAATTATTTCACCATAATGTCAACAATACAAAAAAAGAACAAAATAAATAAGAAAATATGTGTAACTAAAGAGAAGAAAAAATAATTATGGAAACAAATAGAAAAATATCGGATAAGATAGTGATGGATATGAAAATAACTTGTGCCATATTATATATGCTCCTTTCTTTTTGCAATAATAATTGTACCCTTACCTTCTTACAAAATTCAAAGTTCTATTTATCCGTTAAGGTAACGTAGGTACATAATTGATATTAAGGTTATTTACACATGTAACCCTGAGTAATTTCGTAATTACCCCAGGAACCCTCGATAAATACGAATTACATCGGGAACCCCGAGTAAATGTTCTGTTTTACATCCATAACCATCTGTTAGTTTAGTTCATTAACCCAACCAGATGGTTGAGTTAATCTAACCAATCTGTGATCCAACGGTTGAGATTAATTAAAAAAAGGAGAGGGTTGGGAGGTTGGAGCTCGCGGGGGAAAGAGGCACGGGGGTTGCCTAGAGCTCGCATGCGAGCGGAGGATAGAGGCGCAGGGGAGTGTTGGAGCTCGTATGCGGCCAAGCGGAGGATAGAGGCGCAGGGAGTGTTGGAGCTGCGTGGGGCGAAGGCGGAGACAGGGCATGCAGGTGGAGTTTCGGGAGGGGAGGGGGATGGGCGTGCAGCAGAGCTTACGGGAGAGGGATGGAGCTTCGAGAGGGGGTGGGGGTGCAGTAGAGCTTATGGGATGGAACTTGACACAGAGTTATGTCATGTACAGGTTAAGCATTATTCAGGGTTCTCGATGTAATTTGCGATTACCTAAAGCTCTTGGGATAATTACGAAATTACTCAAGATTATGGGTGTAAATATCCCTTGATATTACAATAGGGCATAGCTGTGAGTTTTGTAAGAATACAAGGACACAATTGATATTAAAAAAAGTGAGGACATAGTTAATATTGCAAAAGTTAAGAAGGGTATAAACGACAAAACCCTAAAAACAAATATGGACATTGAGCCGACACTATCACGTCCGAAGTTTCCAAGAGGTCGATCCCGCATTATTTCGGATTTTCTCCTCTGCCACTCGCCGTCAGGGCAACCACAACCACAATACCTACCCAGCGAATCTGACGGCGGAGATGGGAGGTTCGCCGGCAGAATCCGAGCGAGACGATGAGGAGCTCTCGCAGGTGTCGAGGGAGGACCCCATCGTCAGCTCCTCTTGGGATTTGGGCGGTGCTTCCCACACTTGTGAGATCGAGGAGACCCATTCTGCCCGATCGTACGCCGCCTACTACGCACCCTCCACCAGGTAACAACGCTTGTGTTGTTCTTTCTTTTTTCCAGCTCTTTCTCCCGAAAAGAATCCGCCAACTGTGCTATATCTGTTTGGAAAATTTTGATGGACAATTAAAGCTTTCTGGATATCTTGTAAACTTCGTAACACTGTTAGCATATATACCGTTGTATCATCATGATGTTATAGATGTGCATTCTAGCAGAGGAATCCAAGATAATAATCTATGTTCTGATCATAGGAAGGAACTCGGTTCTTGATAGATGGAATGCATATGTTAATAGCTTGTAGTATTTAGGGGTATATGTGCTATGAAATTCTCAGCTCTCATTAAAATCCAACAACTGCATTTTCCTCCTCCAAATTATGCGTTATTCTAATCTCTAGATACCACTTTCGTCAAAGATTTTGATAGAAGAAGGGTGCCCATTATTAGATCACCAGCATTCCCTGACAGTGCCTTCCCTTTCAATGTGAACTAAGATATTCTGATTGTATGACATTCGTCAACATACGTTATTGTAAATACACTGAATGTATGGACCATAATACGATCTCGAAAATTTCACACGTTCCTCACACGATAGATTTGTTGATGTTTTAAAAAAGAAACCAGGCAGAATCCGTTTGCTTAGAGTTACAGATAAATTTGATTTGATCCAACAGCACAGCTGCCTTTCTCAAATTCTCAAAATTTCTAAGAATCTTATATAAAAAAATTGTTGTGATATATGTCTGTCCCGTTCAACTCAAAATCCCGGCTCCACCACTGCTTGCAGATCTTCTGTTTTTGAAGACAGTAACAACTACCAGACCGAAGTTGATCTCGATAATGCGATCCCCTTGAAAGACATGATCAGTTCTCTTTTTGGCACAAACATGGACGTGGTCAAGGACCTCCCCAAGAACCCCCAGCTTCACAGAACCATCAACCTCTGCGCATCTCTACCTGGCCTATTGTCTTGCGCACAAAAACTCGACACCATTCTCCAAAGTGTAGTCAGACCATATACTATCTATCCCCAGAAACTAGATACATTCAGGGAGGAGGGGAAGCAGTTGAGGTTGAAATTGTTCGTGTTTAATGAATCCTTGATCCTCCAGCAGAGGATGATGATGGCGAATATGCAACCGGGGGACAGGAAGTTCCACAGCAATAAGCTCAGGATACGGAAGGACGAAGTTGCTGCAGGCCCAGAGAGGGAAGCTTATGATGCATTTAACAATTTGGTTGTAATCCGGTTGCTTGTGAGTCGGATGCTGAGCAAGATTCAGGCGCTGTTGGCGGCGGCAGAGTCCTATTATAGTGGCGACAACAACTGGAAGAGGGTGGCGAATGTGATTACGAGGGAAGCGACCGGCTTCACAAGCTGCATAGAAGAGCTGGAGGGGCAGTCATTGCAGTGGAGAGAGTCTGTTCAGAGGGAAGTGACTGTGGCATTGGAGGAGATTGCTGGGCAAGCATCAGTGAACAGTGAATGACATCTGAATAAATGAGAGGTACAGAAAAAATTATGAATGTTGTTTTCAGCTTGGTTGATGTAAAATTCTATCCGACGCCGATATTAAGAAAGACAATAATTCTGTAAGATGGAGCTGCTGATGCCTTCGATAATGATTTCCTTTGTCCCATTTGTCTAAAAAAAGCATAAAAAAAACAACACTCCAAAGCTTTTGAGTTAAGTTGGCTTTGCAGATAGAATCGAGCCAAGTCATATGTTGGGACGAAGCCAGAAATATCTACTTGAGGGTGCAGGCAAGTTGTTGAGACATTATTTGTCTAATTCTTTTTAATCGTTATTTGTCATTTTAGTTAGTAGCGTTTATTGGATTGTACTGGCTGCATAATCTAGAGAAACAAGATCTGAAGTATTTGCTATTGATATTTCAGGAAGGGATTGTTAAGCAATACCATCGAATCTACCTTCTTCAAGTAGAACATGGATTTCGATGTTGTCGTACTTTTGTTTGATCATATTTTCTTTTAAAGATTGTCTTGTCAATAATGATATTTATGTAATTTCATATGCAATTTACATGGATATTTATGTAAATTTGTAATTTTAACGAGGAGATTAAGGAATAAACTATTTACAAATAGAAATTGCTTGAGAGCAAAAGATTAAATGATTTCCTTTTCAAGAGTATATTATAAAAAGATTATAAAGTATAAG
The DNA here is from genome assembly GCA_037367405.1 of Ottelia alismoides. Lineage (NCBI taxonomy): Eukaryota > Viridiplantae > Streptophyta > Magnoliopsida > Alismatales > Hydrocharitaceae > Ottelia > Ottelia alismoides. The sequence goes on from JAZKJV010009781.1 coordinate 41,795, forward strand.
GGGAAATTTTATTTTAAATGCTTTGGGTATGGGGATGCAAACACAAAATGTTTAGGGATTTTTATCCCATGAACCCTAATATCTTTGTAAATTACCTTCCCGACCATATAAAATCGTTGTTATTCACTCAACCCTATAAACTTGTCAACCCTTACGTGGCAGACTCTCAGGTTTGCAACCGTCTATTTTTCCATTGGCGGTCGTTTCCCGACTTGTGAATGCCGTATTTTACCTCCAGTTTGCATACTTTTGTTTGATCATATTTTATTTTAAAGATTGTCTTGTCAATAATGATATTTATGAACTTCATATGCAATTTACATGGATATTTATGTAAATTTGTAATTTTAACGAGGAGATTAAGGAATAAACTATTTACAAATAGAAATTGCTTGAGAACAAATGATTAAATGATTTCCTTTTCAAGAGTGTATTTAAAAAAGATTATAAATCATAGGGGGAATTTATTTCAAATGATTTGGGTATGGGGATGCAAACACATAAAATGTTGAGGGATTTTTATCCCATGAACCCTAGAATCTTTGTAAATTACCTTCTCGGTCATGTAAAATCGTCATTATTCCCTCGACCCTGAAAACTTGTCAACCCTTACGTGGCAGACCCTCAGACTTGCAACCATCTATTTTTCCATCGACGATCGTTTCCCTACTTATGAATGCCCTATTTTACCCCCAGTTTGCATACAGTTATAAGGGAATTGTTTAATATGCCCTTCGCTTCCCAACGGCTCTATTTGAGCTTCAACCACCCTATTTGAAGGCCCCACATTAGAAGCTAGAGTGAATATAGGGAGTAGTTAGAGATACCATCTTGAAAAAATATGTGCAACACATCTAAGAGGTGAGAAAACCATGGAGACAACAATCTTGAAATTTTTTAATTGTTGAGCAAAGAGTGTTTCTCAAACGATATTACATGAATCTTTATATTACAAAGTTCTTATTTTACAATGCTACTAGGTTACATGAACCATTAGGTTACATGAGATGGAACAACTCTCCACCTCTAGTGTCTCTGGCAACGATTGAGTGAGATGCGATTGTCAAAGCTTGCCGTGGTGAAGACGTCCTCGACACCATGGAGTAAGGGAAGGAAGTTGTACAAATGTCCTGATTGAAGCTGTGGTTTTTTTGGCTGGGTTGAAGATGGCACACCCAACGATCAGACCTCACAAGAAGAAATGAATAGGGAGTTACGATTTTTGCAAGAGTTAGGCAAGTTGAATGAAGAAGTGAAGAAGATGAAGTGTGAAGGTCCCGTCAATATGTGCCCTTACATTCCTTACTACTAAACTCATGTAGAATATCTTGAGAAGAAATGAATGTATTATCCCAATGTCAGTAGAATGTCTTCTCTTATCCATTCATTCTATTGCTAGTTGAGCCCAATCTTAAGAACCTGAAATGTGTCCAACAAGCAACCAAAAAAGAAGTCTTAATTCGTGTTTCCACTCACATGTCCCTTTACGACATACCACGAGTAAGTTTATGCTCATGTTTATAATACATATGGAACCCAAAAATCCTGAAATAACACAGCAAGCAAGACATTGGTTAATAAAAAAAACAGCAGCCCAAATCAAAATTGGAATTCTTCTCATCCTACGTAGGTGTTGCCCAAACCATAGATCACTCCATTTTTCTGCCCAAAAAAGGATTAGTTCTAACCTATACCCCTCTACCTGGAGACAATCCAAAGATAATTTGTGATACATATCCTCATGTACCTAGATTGGCTAAACATTCTATTTGGAATGGCTAATCGGAGCTTCCAAAAGTGCTTGCTGGAAATCCTTAGCTTTATGGGAAACCACTTTGCTCAAACACCTGCAATTGTTATTTATCATGGTAAAAGTATCCAACAAGGAGGCTAAGTTGTATTACAAATTATTTTTTATACCTCATTTGGCAATGTTGGGGCCGTCTTCAGAAGTTTCCGATGCTTTCTTCAGGTGACCCCTCCTCCCGGTGCTTGGACCAACCTCCTCGCCAACAGTAACGGTCCTCTTAAATACTCCTGCTCTCGTAGCTACTCCACTGCAATAAGTAAGGAATCACCAAATTAGAAGGCACAAAGTTGAATAAGTAGTCCACCGAAAGATGCTAAATTGACATACTTTCGCTCTCCCAAAGTAGAAGACTGCTGAGTACGCACTCTCTCATTGAGATCTTCCATGGATTCCCTCACATGGGTTCCATCTTGCAACACATTCTGAGTACCTTTGGTTCCTGGACTTATCAGATACTTGCAACTGTTTCTGTGATGACCAAAGGAACCACACCTCCACCTCATGGAGTGGGAAGTAATACCTTGTATGGCAACTTAATCGGTGTCTAGCATGACTTGTTGGGTAAGGGGGAGATGCACTCCATGTAGGTCCTTCTATATTGGCTTATGCTGTGTAATTGGACAATCAATCATCACAAGTCACATTTCGCAAACTTAAAATGGCTGCACAAGCATGTGTGCAAGGCAAGCCAGAGACCTGCCATTGCCTACAGGTGCATTGCTTGCCAAGAAGTTCACAGAAGATCACCTCTATGTTGCTCTCACTCGACCTCCTTATGATGAACCCCTGCAATTTTTTTGGCTGAAGTCCTAACGTAGACAAGTGTTGTAGACACCATCACACCTCACATTTTTCCTTCTTTCAATCTCCACTCTTCCATTGTTGTCATCATTTTTTGTCGAATCCAATCTATCATATGACATATCGGAAGGTGGTCGACCTCGTGATCCAAGAATTGAACGACTTGTTCAAATTGTTGGTGATGTAGTGACATTGAGCCGATGTGATAAATTGTGACCTCGACCATTTTTGCTTAGTTCTCATCATATAATCAAAAGCCCACGTGTTGGCTTTTTCCAAGCTTTTCATCCAGTGGAGTAATTGCTTCGGCTCGAATGCTTTTGCTGCGGACCACACTAGCATGGCGATTGCATCTTGAAGTTCTTGTAAACATGTCGCATACAAGCCATGTGCTTTGCAAACGGGAATTTATCTTTCATTGAGCTTTCTAGCCCTTTTTGACCATCTGAGATGATTGTGAGGCATCTCCTTCGTCACATTGGATGGCCTCCACCAAATGGGTGAAAAATCAAGACCATGTAACATCGGACTCATTCTCCGTGATCACGGAGGCAAGTGGAAAGAGTCCATTTGATGCATCAAGCGCATTAGTAGACATAAATGTTCATAGGTACTTGCCCTTCAAGCGGCATCCATCCAAACCAAGAAGGGTCTACAACCAAACATGAACCCATCTCTGTTCACTTTAAATGCGATGAAATATCCGAGGAAGGACCATACTTAATTGGCTATTACATGTGATTCTCGTAATTATCATCTCCATACTCGCATGAATGGACGTTCAATTTGTGTTAATGATCATGTCATTAGCACCATACTTAATTGTTATTGCTCAAGTTCTACTATGTCCGATTACTTAAGTGGAGAAAGGCAATTTTCACAAGATGTGTGTCGTGAAAGTCTCCTCTCAGATTGAGCATTTCATGAGGACTGCCCTATTTTTGCCCATTGTTTATTGTCCTCTCCCTCGCTTTCTAAAGCATGTTTTTTTCGCAGAATTTCAAGAATAGAAACACAAACCTTTTCTATGTCTCTAATGACATGCTCGCCCTCGTTTTTATTTTCATGAATGAGTTACCCTTTAATTGGAGTCACTACTTTCTCTCCAATCTAGCCACTCCACCTACAAACCACCTATCCCAAGGAGTACTCGTTTCTCACATCCTAACATACTTCTCCATTCCCGAAGTAGAGTTCCTAGAAAAATCAAAAGAGTGAAGTCTTTTGGAGAAGAAGCATTGAGGTTTAACCGAGTTGCAACTGACCACGACCATAGAAGCATGAAAATAATAAGACAATACGATATGATAGTGGTCGGTAACCTCTAGCGATCACCAAAGAAGAAAATTCACTAGGAAGAAGAATGAGTACAACTATATCCATTCCCTCACTATATTCTCTCTCTCACTATGCCTTCTCTTGTGGTGATGCGGGGATAATTCTCCCACTCCCCGATGTGTAACCCAAGTACAAGCCCATTGTCTTATTCCCATAATAACTCTACATAGAATACAACTAATTTTTATAAGGATCAGGAGTCCACTTCTTTTAGAATTTCTAATTAGTGTATTTAAAACCGAACAAGAGATTGAACCAAAAAATTTATCGAAAAGGTTGAATCAGGTTAGATCATGAAGTCAAACACTCCCCTCCACCCACATTCCTTCTTTGGTAACTGCAAGAACCCACATCACTTGCGTAACGACGTTCTTGGTCAGCCCTCCTGATCGCTCTGCAACCGCTCTTCTTCCTTTCATGTGCATTTTCTTGTCGAGTTCCTAGATCCCAGTAACCCACAAACACAACTCCTAACCCCAGCTGCAATAGTAAACAAAATCAGGAGCTCCCCCATCATTCCAATTCATTCGCCTTTTCGTGAGTCTGAGAGAAACGAGCCACCCTTCTCGGTGACAACTGAGCGTGGGTTGAGCGACGACAGCTTCCCAAATTCTCTGGCGATATTCGGTGAAGATCTATTCTTTAAAATCGGATTAACCAAATCAGTGAGAAAAATTGTTAAGCTTGTTAATCGAACTGAAATGACTCAAGTATGTATAAAATACACGTTCAATATACTCAAAATAAATATAAAATACTCATTCAGCAGACAAACACATATTATGCTGTATACATTTTTTTGCATACGTAGAATAAAATCCATTCTTTACAAGAAGTAATGGCGGGGTGTTTCGTTACTAATTTGTAATGGGTATCCAAAGGTCACAAGGATCAACTCCTGCTAATTTCATTTTTCTAAATAAATGAATTTCGAATTGCAGTTCAATTTTAGTGGAACGTGGTTGAATCGAGTTTCAAATAGTCAACTAATTCGATGATTGGACCAAAATCAATATCATTTAAAAACCAAACAAAAATTTAACCAGAACAGATCAGGCTTGATTCACCGGTCCAACCACTTGACCCAGTTGGTCTGATCTGGTTTTCATAGCATTGTTTCTAGTCCCCGTATAACTCCTATTGATAATAGTCTCCCTCTTGAGCAGTAATCTATCACGATCTCCATGTTTTCAGTATGCACTAACCTGTCCTTGTAATCTAGAATCTCCTCTCGGATTGGCACTATCCATGGGTATCGCATCCGTCACTGAGGGCCCTTGATGAGCCTCCTCTTAAACGCACCTGCAAAATTTGTTTGTGCATCTCCCGACACAGTATATCACATCTTTCGTGACCAAAGAGTATGCCATCATCCTTTGACAAAGTGTTTCACACTTGTTTCTTCTTGTCTCATGTTTATGTAGTAGAGTTGTCGATAACATGTTGTCCTCTTCTCATACTGCTTGACATGGGATTTACTAGAGCTCCATCACTTTGTCATGATTTTTCCCTAAAGCTTGTACACCTTGTTCGATATCTCGACTCCTTACATCACCTAACATGCTCATGATCTCTTGCCAACGGCTGATTGCAAAATCCGTTGACAACTCTCATCAATTTTCTCTAAGTAGTCATTGTCGCATGCAATTTAACTCATTATGTTGTGTCCTCTTGTTGATGCCGAACCTTGCTATGGTACGAGTTGTTAGGGATAAGAATCGGATGTGCATGTATAATCAACCACCATGGAAGAACGTGAATAAGAAGACACACGACATGATTGTATAGTGCTCAGTCATCTCTTGCGACCCTCGAAGAAGAAATTTTACTAAGAGAAGAACAAGCAAAATCCATTGACAACTCTCGTCAATTTCTCTAAGTAGTCATTGTCGTATGGCTTTTGATGAATGCGAACTCATTGTGTTGTGTCCTCTTGTTGATGATGTATAATCAACCACCACAGAAGAAAGTGAATTAGAAGACATGCGATATGATAGAGCTCAACCATCTCTTCCAATAATTGAAGAAGAAAATTCACTAAAAAGAAGAACGAGAAAAAACTTTCTTGCCATCTCTTGGGGTGGTGTTGATGGTAATGTCATTGCCCACTCTACATATACCCCACGTACAAGATCTATAATCTTTCTCCTTCAAGGACTATATAGGGATTTTTACCCAGCAGACCATATAAACTTTGCCAATCACCTCCACGACCTTTGAAACAACCTAATTCCTCCATCGACCCTGTAAACTTGCCAAAACTCTTACCTCATGAACCCTCCGGGTAATAACTTTTAAGCTCGTGGAGGTTCTTGGCATAATTTACAGGGTCGATGGGATAATTACGTTGTACAAAAGGTCGTAGAGGTATTTTAAAATGTTTATAAGATCTGCTGGGTAAAAATCTCATATATTTAATACAACTAATCCCTCTTGCTACGTTTGAGTTATCCTTCAAAATTCAAATAGAGATGATTGAAGTGTGATCTTTAAGAATTTAATGTTCTCCTTCGAGGACAGTGGGAAGTGCGATGTCCTACTGCTACAGTTGTGTTTCTTTTTATTATAAGCTTATGATCTCTATTGCTCGCCATTCGGTCGATCAGGACAAAAGATCATATTGGACGTTAGTGGCAACGTGCACACCATGAGAGGAACAACAGCAAATCAAAACAGCTAACAGATCCAACACGCAATTACATCCCAACATATAATAAAAGCTATAATATATCGAATATCAGATCCAAATATCACCCTTCGCAGGAGAGCTCTTTTTCTTTACATATACAGAGAGAGGATAGATCAAAGAAACAAAGGAACAGGGTGCATCCAGACCTCTTCTTTTTTTTAAGCGAAATCGGAACACTACATTCTCCTTGATCGTGCCCGCGACCACCCGATCTCAGAAGCAGGCATCCAAGAGACAGCAGCAGCAAAGCGCAGCCAAGCTGCAAACTCAAAAAAAAAAGATTCAATTCAGATAAACCAGGACCATCTCACTTCTAGTTTTGATAGCTGCACTGTTCTAATTCTCAAAGATTTCATCTTTTTCCCTTAGATGGGTAATATTTGAAAATATAGATTAGATCAGTGCAATGCACAGATTGGATCAGCAATGCATGCGTCAGATCTACCACATCATGCCACACTCTAGATGTTCTTAAAAGTAGTAGGAGGGAAAAAATGTACCATCCTTCCATGCATCCGGTACTGCTGTTCTTCTGCGGCGGGGGAGGCTGCCCGTAAACCGGCGGGGGATAGTAACCCTGCTGCGGGTACCCCTGTTGCGGGTATCCCTGCGGCGGGGGATACGCGGGCGGCAGGTACGCCTGAGCGTACCCCTGCGGGGGATACCCCGGTGGGGGGTACGCGTCCTTCGCGTACCCCTCTGGCGGGTAACCTGACAACCAATTCCAACTAAATCAGAGATCTCAAACTGAATTGGCAAAAAAAACAGATATTTGAACAGATCTGAATTCAAAACAAAAAGAAAGAGAGAGAGAGAGGGAGATCCGGACCTTGGGGTGGGGGGACGCCGACGGGGGGCTGCTGCTGGTTGTAGTAGCTCATGATTCTCGAATGCTGATGGTAATGGAGATCAGATCGGAGGAGGATGAACAGAGAGGAAGATCTGTTCTGGTGATGGGAGGTTGGGGGTCGATATTTGAGGAGAGGAGAGTATGGAGGTGATGGCGTCGTGGGAGAGTGCTTTGGTATTTTATAAAAAAAAAGTTGGATTTACGGTGAGAGCCGTTGGGGGTAACGGCCGCCTCATTGGGTGGATCGAGCAGCAGCTGCCCGTTGGCACCGGGTCTCGATGCTCGCTGGCATTGACGGCTTGTCCAGCTTTCCTTTTTTGTCCTCGACCCGATTTTTTGCTATTTTTTTCCTGGGGATTAACTTGCAAAAAAATAGAAACAAAGGGGGTTAGAACTGTTGGAGAGCTTATTACCATTGCCATAAAAAGAAAGATAATGATGAAAGTATTTTCATATTTGATAAAATGTCACGGCATCTTCAAATTATTGGTGTTGCGGAAGTATCCGGAACTTCTTGAACGAATCAAGTTACCGGCTTCTAGAGAAAACGTACTAGCGTAGGATGCTATGGAGATCGAAGATACTAAACCTGCCTCCTATCTAAAGCCATGTTGCTCGCTGATTGAAAAATACAGACCAGAAGCAGTGGACACAATACTTGATCAACGAAACCAAAGAACACTGACATTGACAACTTAGTGAAACGAAAATATTACAATTATGTAACAATCAACCAAAATGCTTAAGCGCAAGCTAAGTTATCATGTAACAATATCCTAAATTTGTAACCTGCATACTGTGAGTATTCCGTGTACGACTATGTTTTCAAGTGTTGCACAATGAAGACGGACACCTGATCTCAATGGCATTTCATCAAACTTCCCTAGTTAAAAACATGCTTTGCATCACGGATGTCCGCCCCCCATCAGAAAGATCCCAAAGTTCTCACTTGGTGGAGGTGTATTGGTTTCGCTCGATAGTTATTCTAACAGATGCCGCATGCATTCAGTCGAAATGCAGGTACATGTAAATGTGCGTAATGTAGCATGTACCTGTTCCGTGCAAAAAAAATGTATAAATACAAACTCGTAGCATATAACATCGATCAATAAAATCGATGTAATATTACAATTCTACGAGGGAGACTGGGATCGGTACACTTTAAACAGAAAATCTGTCAGTTTAAATATATCTGGTGTCAAGTTACTTGGAGCCGCGCTGCACCTTCAAAACCTGGAAGTAAACTGGCTCCATCAATTCCACTGTAAAGAATATGCAGTTTTGCTGTCTCTTGACATGCCCTTGAACAAGTTCAGGACTTTTCCGACTTTGCGGTTCTCCTTAACATAACTGACTGCAGCCCCTGCAATGCGGAAATCCGAGTTTCAGAGCACAATTTGGAGTACAGAGGTAGTTGATGTCATGATAATGGTGTGAGGAACTAAAATAACAATGCAATACATCTCTGACGCCATAACTTGGAAAGAGACCAATCCAAGCAATTGATTCATTCATCAACTATATAATGGAAGCAGTTTTGCAAGAAATTATGTATCTAAGAGATGCACAGATTTTTTTGTGACATTTTTAAGTATATATAAACATTAAAAGATGAGAGAATGCCCAAATTTTTTCCTTTTTATGCTCTGTTTGAAAAACGAAGCCTTCAACTCAGGCTCATCCTTGTCATTTGTAGATGATATAGACACATAATGTCATGCATAGTTGTGGAATTGGATATTCAGAGACCCTGTTCCCTCGTCATGTATATCTAACAATCCTTATACAAATATGTTATTTATGTATCCTAGCATGTTTGCAAGCTAGAAAGGCAAATTTTAAGTCCATAAGTGAAAAAATACCAGATCTACGGTTAAAAGGAAGAGAAATAGTTTTCATGGCTTCAACAATCAAAAGTAAATTCACTGCGTTAAAAATGGCAAGAGTTTTCTTATTCGTCATAGAAGGTCTATAGGCTCTTTATACATAGAAAGCCCAATAACCAAATATACTTGGGTTTACAAATATTTCTATTTGTCGATTATTTATTCCTATTATGCCATGTTCTTTATATTCCACATCAAGCTGAATCATAAATATACGTCATACTTAGCTCCGGAAAAACATCTATCGAAAATGTGGTGGCTTGGTAGAAATGATGTGATTTTCAAGGGGCAGCGTTTTTACTATGAAAATGTGGTGGCGCAGTGTAACGCTTTGTACAACTTCTGGGTATCCGGATGATGTAACTTTTGGCATATCAATGAAATTTGCGGTGTGGTGACTCCCATCTTGGGAGTGCTCCCCCTTGTTTTTATTCAAAAAAAAACATCTATCGAACTATGTCCAAGGAAGTGGCTTGGTGAGGACATCAGCAGCTTAGTCACGATAAGATATGTGTGAGGTGGCTATAATCCTTCTTAATTATGTTACTAGTATAGTGGCAATCAACCGCTATATACGTAGTCCACTCATTATAGGACGACTATAAATAAGACAATCCGGTTTTTGCATCTTAGCAGCATTGGGTGAGGAACCGCCATTAGAATGTCTGCCATAATTGATGTAACCAATATAGCCTCAACAGTGGTTTGTGCCAATGCCATGTACTCAGATTTGGCTTTGGATCGAGGGACAACAGTTTGCTTCTTGCTTTTCCATGTATTTCCCTTTAATATATTAGACCTTATAGTGGACTATCTATTACTGTGGCACCCAGCACAGTTAGCAATTATCATATAGTAACATCCATGGGCTTCGTACTAAGGATGAGAAGCCCTTTTCCTGCACAGCTTTTGGGTACTCAAGAATCACGATGGCAACTGCCAGTGTACCCTCATGAACTTGTTCATGTTACTGCTTGAGAATGTTTATACTTGTAATCGTAGAACAAAGGGCTTCCAACGAGCCCGTTGAAATACATGGCATCAACGTCCTTTATATCAGTCATGTGGATGACTATCGAGATCCATGGATGCCGTGGTTAGATGTGATACCAACATCATTGTCTCCTTCACTAAAGATCAGTGACATTTGCTTTGGCACATGAAGAGACCCCTAGTATTTATTGTGAACTCTACCCAAGTGAATATGGAGATTGCCAAGGTCCGGGTAGTAAAATGTTTCTTGAGAAAAACCTTAGTCATGGAGATGTCTGGAGAATCATCACTATAGAAAATGATGGTGTGGAAACATATTAACAGAGATAGATAAATATAAAACAGTTGAAGAACACCATGATTTTACGAGGAACCCTACTCTATAAGGAGCGGGATGAAACCACATGAGAAGGCCTCTCAAGGGCCAGATTCTTTGTTATTCCTTTCTCTCAACTAATACAATGGGTGTAGGGCTTCTTATATAGCCCCACTAATAAGACCAAGCATACTCACGGTAGATGTAGGACTAAAGCTGTGGATGTGGTAATTAGATACCCTGGAGGGATCCAATTACCTATCTATACATGTGATGCATATGCTTACACTCCGCCTCAAGCTGAAGCATGCAATGCTCAGCTTGGACAAATAGAAAGAAATCACTCTTTGTCACAATACAGGACACTACGGATAATAACAACTCAAAGCAAACTCCACTGGCTGGTTGTTGAGGACGTTACTTCTCATGTCGTGCTGGTGAGGAGGAATTGAAGGGATGGAGTGTAAACTAAACCGGGTATCCTCGTCGAAGAACATGTGCTCTGTGTTGTGTCTGTTAGAATCACTGAAACTGGAATGAGTCTCTAAATGGAGAACTCTTACCTGATCCATCTCTCTAAAGGGCCAAATTGAAAAAGAGTTGTCGAAGCATCCTTGTCGAAGTCCGCAATCGCTGGAGAATGGAGTCTGAAAGTCTCCTCGTCAGAGAACCGGCTCTCTCTCATACTGGCTCGGATGTTGGATCTCTACTCTGGAGTCCCTACGAATCCACATGAAAACCCTAAGCCCACAATGGCTCAGAGAATGGGATGTCTACTCTGGAGTCCCTATGTATCACATGAAAACCCTGAGTTCAAATCAAACATGGTTACCTCTCAAATAATGAATGCACACATGTGAACATCTGAAATGGAGAATCTGAATCTATCTTGTAGAACTCTACATAATACTCCACCTTTCTCCCATACTGGTTGGTAATAGTTGACGACTTGACGTAGACCATGTTAAGAGAAGACCCGAAGATAAGGAAACCAAAAAAAACAATAAGCCAATCTCCTTTTTTTTGTCTTTTTTTATAAAAATCATTTTCTTTTGCTTATGACTTTTCTTTTTGTATACGCTTGCCCTTTTTTAAAAAAAGCATCTCTTTTTTTTTTGAAATCATCGTGGCCTACTTGAGCCCAAAAAACTATGCTGCTCATTTTTCCCTGATGCAGCAGATGTCTCCCCTTTTTTCAAATTTTGACCCATCTGGACCTATTAACTCACCCCCTCTTTTTCTTTCTGCAGCAGCCCACTGTTGGACCTAGGGGTGCACATGGATCGAACAAAATCCGTAATCCGATCCAATTCGATGTTATTGGATTGGATTGGTTTGGTTTTATTATTTTAACGGATCGGATTGGATTGGGATTTTTAAAATCCGTTAAAGTATGGATTGGATCGGATCATTATCAAAATCCGATCCGATCCAATCCGTTAATCCGTTAACATATATTTATATATTTACATATATAAATATAATACATACATAATTCACCCAACCGTAATTTCCCATAAAGTTATAATCAATGTCATTCATCGCATATTTGTTGGATACAAGTCCTATTACCATCCCATCTCTTTCTCTTGAAAATCAAATGTTAATCTCAAAAAATAAATAAAATATGATTATAACTTATAACGTTATGAACCCTCTTTGGCCATTCCTCTCCAAATCCCTCTCCCTCTCATTTCACTCTCAATGACATCTAACTATTAGTTCCCTCTCCCTCTCGATCCAATTTGATGGCCCCTCTCATACACAAGATTGTCCCCCTCTAATATAACAATGTCACCCTCCCTTATGATATCGTCACATGTCTCACACAATGTCGTCCATTTCCGATGTGAACCATCTATCATGAGCGTGTTGTAACTCGATTGATATCCGTTAAAAGAAAATAGATTTGGGATAGTTGTGTAGTACATGTATTTTTTATTCTTGATTCTTTTGCGTGTTCCAGCTTGCAATCTTACCCGTGTATGAAACTAGATCAACTATATATTGAGATGTACCATACCATCTAAGAGCAAACAAGTATACTTGAATTCTTTTCCTTTTTAAATTATATACGAATTTGATTCATATTTTCAGAAAAATCCACATTTTGACTATAGGTAATAATCTGACAAATAAATTCCATTTCAAGTCTATTATAAATGAGAGGATGGTGTCTAATTGATGGGTTATATTAACTTGGTTTTGTCTTGGATACCCAATCGAATGTGGATGTTTTATGATTTTTGTATGTTGATGATATGCTATAGTACCTTGAAAGGTGTTCTTGGGAGTATTTTTGATTTTGACAGAACTTAACAGTCTAAACTCACCACGATCTCATCAATATCCATACAAAGAAATCGTATTTTTTGTTATCTAACTAGTTTTTGCATCCATATTTGGTAACTTGCATAATTCATATTTGAACCATATGTCGGAAATCATTTACAAATAAACATACTAATGCATCATTAATAAAAAAGAAACTTAGATACCTAATTCAATATAATCCTTTAGCTTCATCGTGTAGTCTTCAACTTTTTATAATAGAGTAATAGAGTCCTTCAACTTTAATTTGATTGTGCACTATTTAAATATTCTTTTCAATATATCTATCCATATTATCAATTTGAAGTTATAATTCAAAAGTCGAAGGCTAGTGTGATATAAAAAACAAACATTACTTGGTAAACTACCAAGTAGAAATATGTAAGTATAAAAAATCCGGCCAATCCGATCCAATCCGTAATCCGATGGATTGGATTGGTTTGGATTCTAAAATTTGATGGATTGGATTGGATTGGAAAATGTTAAAATCCGTTAAGGTTGGATTGGACACGGATTAGGCTAAAATCCGATCCAATCCGATCCATGTGCACCCCTAGTTGGACCCTTTTTTTAATGCAAGAGCAACAAAACTAGGGGCTCGTCTTTTTATTTAAATGGGAGGTTTCGGGCCCCCAATTCGGACTAGAAATAAATGGAGGGCATGCGACCCCTTTCTCTTTAGGAACGAGGGGAATCCATCGCCGACGTAGATGTAGTGCTACGTCGTTGCCTGGAGGACCGAGTCCAGAGGAGTTCTCGTGTATGATGATGCACGTACAGTACTTGGGAAGAGGGTTATGAGCCACTGGAGTTGCGCGAGAGATAATGTATGCACATGAGGGCCTCATCTTCTTCTTTGAATGATGGAGCAACTTCTTCTTCTTCAATGGAGGCCACATGGAGGAGGGTGCACCAGTATCGCACTGCCTAGAAAAGGAGGTCCGGAATCACCATAGAGCGTCGCTCATTCCACCCATATGGAGGCAACAACGGTCTAGAGAGGGATGCACCTGTCGTCATTCTAGGATGATGAGGTAGCACTGCCTACGTGCAAGGGTTTCACTTGGAGATGCAGAGGCAGGGCCGATGGGGCCTAGAGGTGGTTACATTGCTCAAATGGAGGATCTCACCGCGGGAGTAGACCCACTCATCTTCTTCTACTACTTGATTGATCAAAGGCAACGGTCTCTTTTTCTTCACGTTCAGGGTTTCCTTGATGGGAATAACCTAGATATGTGTGCTTCCAAGAACTGTCCGGGGGTCGATCACAGCTACTTTGATCACAAAAGTAGATGGGCACATGGGCTTGGAGATCAATGGCCTTGGGTATGTATGCGATCGCCAACATGGGGGTTGGATCAAGGTGGTGTTGCATGCACTTAGAGATGCTTATGGAACGTAGGCGTGATGTTGATGATCATCCCAAGATGATCATCGCCTGGAACACAAGATCTTCTCAAATCTCATCAAATCTCCAGGATTTTGAATTGATCACGAACATGAATCAAGATAAATTTTCACGAATAAACTCCAAATCGAATCTTCCGTACAAAATTAGGGATTTAGAAAATCTTAGAAAATTCTTGAATTTTGAATAGATCTTCAATTATAAATATTCAATAACAAGACACAGAATTGAACCCACTCTGATACCATGCAGAAAACGATGGTGCGGAAGCATATCAAAGATAAAGAAATATAAAACAATGGAAGAATGTTAGGATATTATGTGGAACCCTGCTCCATAAGGAGTGGGACGAAACCACGGGAGAAGGCCTCTCAAGGGTGGATACTATGTTATTCCTTTCTCTCAACTGATACAATGGGAGTAGGGCTTCTTATAAAGCTCCACCAACAAGACCAAGTTCCACTCACAGTAGATGTGGGACTAAACATGTGGATGTGGTAATTGGACCCTGGAGGGATCCAATTACCCATCTATGCATGTGTACTCTGACAATTATTATTAACAATGATGTCATTGACATATACAACAAGTATCATTATGTTGCCACAAGGGGTCTCCTTTACAAATAAAGAGTGATCTCATGTGGAACAAATGAACTCCTCTTACTTTATCTTCTTTAAGGGAATCTAAAAACATAACCTCATATTCTGCTTCAGAGCATAGATAGCCTTATACAATCTGTAAATTCTATAGTACTCCCTCTCAGTCATATATTGGGAAGATACTACATGTGGGCTTCTTCCTGAAGATAAATATAGAAAGAGAATTGTTGGGAAAAGTGAGCAATATGTTATTCGAAGGTACCCTAGTCTCTCTTATATATAGAGAGAGAGAGAGACCTCACGGGTAAAATACATAAGAGTCCAGAAAGTAAACATAAATTAAGAAACAGTAGAAAACATAATAATATAAGTCTCTACACTCCCCCTCAAGGTGGAGCATAGATGTCTATCATGCTCAACTTGGAAGAACATCTCTGGAAGGGTTCTCTGAGCAACGGCTTGGTGAATATGTCAGCAGTCTGATCCCTTGAGCTAACGTGAGATGTAGATATCAAGCCTCTCTGGATCAAGTCTCTCGTGTAGTGGCAATCAACTTCGATATGCTTTGTTCTTTCATGGAATGCTGGATTGTTGGCAATAAAAAATGATGCCTGATTGTGACACTGAAGCTGCATGGGTAAAGGTACGGCTATATGTAGATCCTCTAGCACAGATCGAACCCGCATCATCTCTGTGCTTGCTTGTGCCATGGCCCTATATTCAGATTCAGCACTGGACCTTGCCACAACAGTTTGTTTCTTACTTTTCCAAGAAACCAGAGAGCTCCCAACAAAAACGGCAAATCCTGAGGTCGACTTTCGATCCTTGGGGCACCCTGCATAATCGGCGTCTGCACATGCTGAAATAGATAAATCTGTGCCCTTTCGAAATAGCAGCCCTGAGCCTGGAGAAGACTTCAGATACCTCAGTATCATGTATATGGCATCCATATGAACTTGTCTTGGCTGCTCCATAAATTGACTCACCCGGCTTACTGCAAAGGCAATATCGGGTCTAGTTATGGTAATATAAAGGAGCTTACCCACCATCTCTCTATATCTCCTCTTGTCTACCTCTGCGGTGTCATCGTCATACATCTTCATGCTTGGATCCATAGGAGTACTCGATGGTCTACATCCAACCATGCCTGTTTCAACCAAAAAATCTGTAATGTACTTCCTTTGGGTCATCACCAGACCCTGTGCATTCCTGGAAAATTCAAACCCCAGAAAATATCTTAGGGTTCCAAGATCCTTCGTGACGAACTGACGCCCCAGGAATGCTTTTGCCCTCTGTATTCCCTGAACATCATCTCCTGCTTCAGATTTATTCTTTAAAAGAAAGACCCAAGATACACGAGAAAAGTCATCCACCACAACTAAATAAAACATGTGTCCCTGATGATCAGGTACACGACTCGGACCCCAAATATCAATGTGAAATAACTCAAACGGGGAGCTACTGCTCTGACTCTGATGACTAGGAAAGCTAGACCTGTGATGCTTTCCCAATTGACACGCTTCACAGCGAAATGATGAACTGGGAGAGATCTGAGGTAATAGATATCGCATTTTCTGGAGCGGAAGATGGCCAAAACGAATATGCCAAATGTACGGAGATACTGGTCCGACGAAATGAGAAGAGACGTCAGCATAAGAATTCCGGACTAGTCGATACAAACCATTCTACTCAGAGCCAAAGCCAATCAACCTGCCCGTTAGTATGTCCTGAAAAATAAGAGATGAGGGGTCAAATATAGCATGACAGTGCAAATCCTTCGTAATCTGACTAATAGATAACAAATTCATGGAGAACTCAGGAACATGTAGAACATTCTGTAGATGCATAGAGGGTGATAAGGAAAATTCCCCCTGTCCAACAAGGGGGGAATGAGTACCATCTGCTTATCAGCACTGAGCGGCCATGTGGGATGTCCCTGTAGGACTCAAGCCTCTCTCTATCGCGGCAGAGATGATGGGTGGCGACAGAATCTATAATCCAATCAGATATATCATGACAAGATGTAAAGGCAGTAGCACTACCTGAGGTACTAGCAGCAGCAGACGAACTGGCAGAAGCTGTAGCAGCAACATCTGAAGGTCACCCTGGAGAATCAGTAGACGATTGTGGCATAATATCACGTAGACGTGCCACAAGCTATTCGAACCGGTTATCTGCAGTGGATACTGACTGGGGCAGTACATGTTCGGCTACACGCGCTGATGCTGGAAACCCATGCTTAGAGTAGCATGTATCCTCCGAGTGACCTGTGCGATGGCAGAACGAACATGGCTGGCGAAAGCGACCTCCCCGTCCACGGGGTCCACGTCCACGACCAGAAGGCTGACCACCTCTCCCACGCGATACTGCCATCGCCGATGGGGGTGGAGTAGATGTACTGGAAGAAACTGATATGTGACTGAACCTCCGGTAAACTTCCTCTATTGGAGGAATGACTGCATCGGCCAATATCTGAGGGCGGGCTGCCTCGTACTCAGGATCGAGGGCTGCAAGTAGTACGCCCACCATGGTAGCATTCCGAAATGTCTTCTGCTGCTCTGGAGTCGCCATGAGTAGTATGGTACTGTATAACTTCTCGAACATCCCTCTCAGGGACGTGTACAATGAGTGAAGTGGTCTGCCATTCTGCTTCATCGTGAATATATCATGCTGGAGCTGTAACATCTTGGTCTCATTCCACACTTGGGAATACGTAGCGGCCAGAATATCCCACATTGCCTTGGCAGTGGACTGATGGAGGACATCATTGCAATCTCCATCGACAGTGTGTCTGACAACCAAACCTTGGCATAAGAATCATCAGCCTCCCAAGAGGCATATATCCCAGTCTTCTCTGCCGGCTCATCTTCGGTAAGTATATGCTTCTTACCGTTTGACTTCATGAGACTCATAAACTGCATCGTCCAGAGCTCATAGTTTGACCCATCCATCTTGACTATTGGCGCAGGACATTTGAAGGCACCTATGGAGGGCATATCAACTTTGTTCTCTGACATGTCGTCGTAGATGAAGAACTAGGGATTTTAGACCAAAAACCAGTATGTACAAAAACTTGACCGGATTTGAGTGCATATGTAGACGTTACGCACTCAAATCCATGGAGATAGAAAGGCCGACGAAAGAGTTGGTATCGGCATGTAAGGGGGACCCATCGGTTAGTGTCCCCTACCTAGGGCTTGAATCGGCGAAGTAGGGTGGCTTACGGTACGGTGGGGGCCCCGACGGCGTGGAGGAGGGGGGGCCCGGCGTGGAGGAGGGGGCTCGACGTGAAGAGAGGGGGGCCTGCCGACGTGAAGAGGGAGGAAGGGGGGGCCCCTACGACAACGTGGAGGGAAGGAGGGTGGGGGGAAGGAGGCGGCGGAAGGGTGGTGGAGGAGGAGAGATCCGGCGGCGGCGGTGGAAGTGCCTAGGGTTAGGGTTAGCCCCTGTACTCTGATACCATGTTGGGAAAAGTGAGCAATCTGTTATTCCAAGGTACCCTAGTCTCTCTTATATAGAGAGAGACCTCACGGGTAAAATACATAAGAGTCCAGAAAGTAAACAGGAATTAAGAAACAGTACAAAACATAACAATATAAGTCTCTACAAGAATGACTTGTTTATTCATGAGGACATAGGGTTATCTTATATAGAGAGGAGAAACCCTACTGGAAAAATAACATAATAGAGATGAAAGAGAAATAAAATACATAAAAATAAGGAAATATAAATATACATCTCAACACTCCGCTCAAGATGGAGCATAGATGTCAATAATGCTCAGCTTGGAACATCTTTAGAATGGCCCTCTGATGAGTGTCTTGGTGGAAACATCTTTGTCTATTCCCTTAAGCTGACATGATTGGGAAGTAAATATAAAATCCTTCTTAATTATGTCACATGTATAGTGACAATCGACCTCAATGTGCTCGGTTCTCTCATTGATGGCAAGGTTGTTTGCATTGAAAAGAGTAGTATGGTTATTGTATTGTAGATGCAGAGGAAGAGGCACGTCAACAACTAGGTCAGTCAGAACAAATCTGACCCACATATCTCGTTGCTCCCCTATGCGAGGCTCTATACCCTGACTCGGCACTAGATCTAGTAACCATGATATGCTTGCTCTTCAATGACTCCAAAGAGCTCCTAATGAACATTGCAAAGTCGGAGATAGATTTCTTGTCCGTGGGTTCTTGCATAGTCTATTTTTGCATATACCGTGATGGCAAGGGATGTCCCTTTACTAAAGAACAATCTAATACGTGAAGAGGACTTCGGATACCTTAGAATCATATGAACCGCATCCAAGTGTGCATGTCTCGGTTGCTCCATAAACTAGCTAACTTTTTGCAGCAAAGGAGATGTCTGGCCTGGTAATAGTCACGTAGAGGAGCTTCTCAACAAGCTCCCTTGATCTTCTCATGTCTACCTACTCTGTATCATCATCATATAACTTCACATTAGGATCCATGGGAGTAGTGATAGGTCTGTAATATGCCATGCATGTCTCTAAAAAGAGATGTATGACATACTTCCTCTGGGTCATTATAAGGCCCAGTTGGTTCATGGAGAACTCAAACCTTAGGACGTATCATAAATTGCCAAGGTCCTTGGTGACAAACTATTGCCGAAGGAACTCCTTAACCACACTAATACCATGTGCATCTTCTTATATAACAAAGATATCATCAACATAGATTAGAATGACAACGATACCTCTCCGAGTCCTCTGCACAAACAATGGATGAACTACACTCGATCTCGTGAAGGTCTGCTACTCTATCAAGTCTGAGAGATTCTAGAACCATGCTTTGGGACTCTGCTTACGGCCATGCATAGACTTATGAAGTCTGCAAACCTTCTGCCTTTCTCCCTCATTAGCAAACTCAGGTGGTTGTTGCATGTAGACTTCCTCATGCAGATCATTATATAGATTAGCATTATTCACATCTAGCTAGGATAGGGTCCTGTTTAACCCAAAAGTCGGTGATCTTAAGTTCCACACAAGGCGGGAACTCAGTCGCTGAATCGACCACGCAAAATTCGGATTAAAACAACAATTAACCCACAACAATTAAATCAAGCAATGAAAATAAATGTGCGGAGTTAAAATTTATTATAACTCTACAAAAAGATGTGTATAGTGCAAGTATGTGTAGAGGTCGAACATAGGGAGCAGAAAGGCTAGATCGGGGCAAAATTGCATAAAAGTGTACTTGTGTGTGAATGTGGTCAAGTGTCTACTATGGTATTTTTTGTGGGTTTTTAATTTTATAAATTTTTTTATTTAATTTTTAATTTTATATTTTTGTATTTTGGTTTTTAATTTTCTGATTTTTATATTTTATATTTTATATTTTTTTATTTTCTTTTTCAAATAATAGAATATAAAAGCAATGTAATAAAAGGCAAGCTAGAGTATTTATAAAGATAGATAAAAATACTCAAAAATAAGCAAATAAAGTCTTTTTGGTCTTTTTATACTTTTTTACTGTTTTTGTGATTTTTGGGTAATTTTTAGAATGTTTTTGGTATTTTTAATTAGCAAAATAAAGAAAACAGTGGCAAAAATGCAAGGCTGAAACTTAAAATGAAGAAATAAAATAGCAAACAGTAACAAAAATTCTCCAAATTAATTTTCACTTAAAGATAATAAAACAAAGAAAATTCAGGAAAAGAAAACACTATTTTTGGATTTTTTTATGAATTTTATAATTTTTTTTGAAGGTTTTTAGAGTTTTGCAATTTTTAGGAGTTTGGTTTTGTATTTTTTAATGATTTTTGGTCTGGAGCTAAGTCACACTAAAAGGAACAAAATATATTTTTTTGAGATTTTTCTGGAGTGTTTTTATATTTTTTGGTATTTTAGAATGTAGACAGTGCTGAAAATGGCTATTTTTGAATTTTTATAAATAATAAAATGCAATAATTATAAAAAATAAAAATATGGTGATAAACTACTATGCAACAGAGACTTAAGTTAATTTTTATGGATTTTTTAGGGTTTTATAGGCACATGCATAAAATATTAGAAGCAAAAAGAAAAGGTATGTGTGCAGGGGTATTCGTGTAATTAGCAAGAATCCAGGGGCCTGTGCGCAATATGTTCACTGAAATTATACCTAGACCAAATAATTGCGAGACTAACAATTAATAGCAAAGACTATGGGGGTTGTGCTTGCAAAAACGCCAGGGCGCACGTGACATGCACGCGCGCCTGGCAAGGGCTCAAACGCAATTAATCAACAATCTGAGGGCTGCAGTACAAAAGTTCCAGAAAATTAACACATGATAGAATGATTTATGCACTCACAAGAAATACACAAAAAAACGAACACCTTGCATGCAAAATACCCAAGCGCACGTGCTCACGCACGTGCGCCTAGCTGGCAGGGGTGCGGACGAGAATGCAATAAAGTCCGAGGGGCAGATTGTAAATATTACACAAATAACTCAACTGCGTAGGAATGTTTAAGTGCGGAATTCAAAATTGCAAAAACGCCTGGGCAAAGGAGCAAAATACCCAAGCAGTAGGCGCATCCAACGGCGGGGCTGCGTTCACTTAAGCCACGTGTCAGAACCACAGCCAGCGATGCCCCTTCGGCGTTGACGGCCTGGATTAGATTGGAAGTCACAATCTGATGGCTGTGGCTTGCGGGATCCGACGAGCATAACAGCAGCTGGAAGAATACGATGTGATCCGACGGTGGAAAAGGCCCGTGGACGAACTGGAAGTAGGCCGCGACGAGATGGGCTGCCGGCGAGTTGATCTTCCTCCTCCACCGCCGAATGCCGCTTCAAAGACCGCCCAGATGCTCCTGGAGGAAGGGTCTACCTTCCGGCGGCGCCAAAATGGCCGGGAGGGCACGGATGCGCCGCCGCAAGGTTTGGAATGGTGCAGCTCCAGGTGCTCCTTTCTTTGGGCAAAACCGGGCTCCAGACAGAGCCCCTCGTCCCCCGGGACCTGCAAAGAAAAAAAACAAAATCGACAGTAGAGGGATCTCAGGGTGAACGATGGGTGAATGGTGGTGTATGGTGTGAAAAAGACGCCGGAGCTCAAGAGCTCCGGCGAGGTGTTTGATGATGAAAGCGCGAGTGATTAATCGATGAAACAAACCAGTGAATGCGTATAACGAACCCTACGAATACCAGCTACTTGAACTACAAAAGAAATAAGTGGAAAAACAGTGGAAACAACCTCGATTGGCTTAGACAACCAAGAGATAGGAACCTCAACGGCGGCGGCCACCGGAGGTGAGTGGAAGCTCCTCGGCCGTCGCTTGGCCTCGCGCGAAGATGCTGGAGGAGCGCTGTCACCGCCTCCGGTCCAGAGCTCCAAGGCGCGGGCGAAAACTAGGGTCAAAAGGGTTCAAGCCGAAATGGAACTTTTTGGGTCGCTTTTGAAAGATGGTCGACGGGGCACCTTCAACGAGGCGTATCTTGCGAATCGCGGATCCATTCCTCGAGGTAAAGGCTAGGCGTGAAAGATCATATGTCGAGGAGAAAAAGTGATGAAGACCGCATCATGAAATGGTGTAAGGATCGTCCCCCAAAAAGGGGCGAAAATCAAGAAAAAAAACATTCTGACAACAGCCCAGAGGGTGGTCAGACAGTTGACCCGCGGTCAACTGTCCAGACCTCCTGATTGGTCCACGTGGACCAATCAGGAAAAAACCTCTAAAAATCATTTAAAAATAGTAAATAACATTATTTTATTTAGATTATAAAATAAAAAGTGCTTATAAATTTATGTAGTATTTTATTATTATTTTTAATTATTTTTATGAGGTATATTTTTACAAGTTTGCATTTATACCCTTATAGGTATCTATATCTATGTATTTAAGTATTCTATTTTTATTTAGATATTTTTAAGTTATTTATTTTTGGTTATTATTTTCTAAAATTATAAAATACTTTTATATACGCAAATATATTTTTATTTTAATTTTCTGATATATTTTATACACTTAATAAAATGAAAGTGTTATTTGTATAGGTATAGATACATGTATTATACCTATGTATTATATACAAGTATTTTTCTTTGGGTTTTCTTTATGCTTTTATTCTGATTTTAATGTACATAATTATTATAAGTATTATTTAAAACATTATAAAAATATAAAATTATAAAAATAATAAATAAAGAATAAATTGAATATTTTAATATGTACAAGTACACAATAGGGGTCCAAAACTCAACTTTCCAACTGTAGCTCCGCCAATTGCGAGACCACCACCATTAAATAGCTTATTTTCTTCTATATACAATTAAAGGTGAGTACGCTACATTTGGAGTTGTCGTTTGTGAGATACGGGTCTGGGAAGTTGGGATTTTGGATTCTTATTCAGACCATAACTTTTTATCTGTACATTATTTTTTTGTGAAATCAATTTTGTATTTTTATTTATTAAATTATCTACAACTTTCATGAACAAAGTTTCTTTATTTGATGAATAAAAAGTGAAACCAAAAATAGGTCCCAAAATGAATAAAGAATGAATAAAATGTATAGGTATTTTATCTGTGTTTCTGACCTTATCTCCCCCTACTTTATTCCTTGTCGACCTATTCATCAAGATACCTAGGTCTCGGGGTTTCGGGTCATAAAATATTTACAATATTGTATTCTTTTTCTTTTCTTTTCTTTATTCTATAATTTTGGCTTTAAAAACCGCATTTTATACTATATTTACATACATATACATGAATGCTAAAATGCACGAATTATGCCTATTTACACGCATTTACTAGGGTTTTTAAGGCCAAAATGATAGAATAAAGATGATGAAACGTGGATTCATCATCCCCCTATACTTGCCTTTGCTAGTCCCTAGCAAACACTTATGCAATAAGTGTAGAAAAAGAAAAATAAAGAAAAGAAAAAGAAGAAAGATGGACTAAATGTAATGATCAAACTTGTCTTCACAAAATCAAAGTTTGGAGCTTAAGTCGGACCTTTGGAATTTTAGTGCGGGTGGAACCTTAATGAGACCCGAATTTGAAATTCAACAGTCCTTGAGAATCCCAAAACTCTGTCCAAGTCTCCTCAATAGCCAGGTCAGAAATATCTCGATTCATACGCAAACCCTTACGACTATGAATCTTACTTGTACAGTGTATGTGATGGTGGCTCTCCCCAACTAGAATGACAAAGAAACTGACTTCTCCAGTACGACAACCCAATGATTCCCCAATCCAGCAACTCCATCCTCGAGGAGCGGGGTATTCCCTTCTAAGTTCAAGTGGCAACCAGCTCAAGAGGAGGGGGTGAAGAGAAGAATGGACGGTAGCCAGTGTAGCTACCTATCCTTGGATGCAAGACCAGTGTAGTCAAGTCATCCTGCTGCAGGCTCACATGATATGACTTTGGAACTCAAGCTTGCTTATTGACTTTGTTCATACTTGCAGGCTTTTTATTTTTGTACATGCCTGAACTTTTTTTTTTTGAAATACTATATACAGCAGCATTTACATAAGGAGTTTTTCCTCTTGAGCCAGTAGACTATCCCTCTTTTGAAGCTTTATCGCAACCCACAGCCTCCTGTCTTTAGACTTCCTAATCACTGGACGGGTTGGGGTGCACTTCCCTCCCTAGAGGAGGACAAGTGTTTCCACTTGTGTGCGTCTCATACCGGCAAATCCAATCCCCTCACCACTCCAACTGAGTTGAGCCATGTGAAAGGTGCAGGTGTCCAAGTTAGGTCATTATCAACAAGAATCGTGCGTGTGCTCCGAAATACTCTACTTAGGCAATCAAGAATCCATTGAACCAAGTCCCGTGATCCTCAAAGAATTAAGTCAACTAGACCTGAAGTACCTCAAACCCAGTTCCTATAAGGTTCCTGTTATTAGGTAGATTTTAAGGTCCAATCAAGCTCCAATCTTCGGATTTTACTTAGACTTGTTCAACTATCAAACTCAATCCGAAAAATGCGAATGCTATGCAATGCAATGCAGAAAATATTTTTGTGATGCAGTTTTCAAGATTTTGAAATTTTTATGGGTTTTTGAAAAGATGATGCATGCATTTTTTGTCTTTTTCAAAAAGATTTTTCAAATGTTTTTGGATTTTAATTTTGCAAATGTTTTTGGGCTTTTTCAAAACAAAAAGATTTTGGCTGAAAAATAGGTTAAAATATGTACACAGGAGTGCTTCTTATATATACAAGAAGTGGGTTTTAAGAATTTACAGGGTAAGTGGTCAATTTTATACATATATACATAAACTGGATTTTGGTGTGATGTGTATATTCCTCAAACTTATTTGAAAACCATTTACACACAATTTTTGAAAACTATAGTCCAAAATAGTTTTTACAAACATTTTACAAACATTTACACACATTTGAAAATCATTTTGCAAAGGCTTTCAAAACAGTATATATAGGTTTTTCAAATCATTTTTGCAACCATTTTTCAAACCATTTGCAAATCATTTTTCAAACATTTTATTTCACACAAAGAAAAGAAATTTTTACAAACCACACATTTTTACACAGGTTGAAAACATGTAACAAAATATTTTCAAAATAGTTTTCACTAGATGTTCACACAGATTTTCAAACCATTTTTCAAACATTTTGCAAAAAACATTTTCACCTGATTTATTAATCAGTAATTACAAAAAGAATTTGAGGAATAACCACATCTTTTTATTAAGGATTTTTAATGAATTTTAAAGAATTATTAGCCATATTTATTAGGAAAATACGAAAGTACGAGTTATGGCTAAAGTATATACGCAGTATATACGACCCCCGATACTTAGCTTGAGCTATGTCCTCATAGATCAGAGAGAAAAGAGAAGACATAACTCGTACTGAGTATAGGAAAATCTAAAGAATAAATGAATGAACCGATGAGAAGTTGATTGTCCCCCCTATACTTAGGATCAAATAATCCTAAGTATAGCAGACTGTACACAAAGCAGGGAGGGTCAAGGGTGGGAATGAACAGATCGTACTCGGGTTGTCTCCCCCTATACTTAGGGTAAGATATCCCTAAGTATAGACAAGAAGAGGAGACAATGGAGAGGATCGAAAAGGATAGAGAAACTCGGGGTGCACACCCCCCTATACTTAGGACAAAGTACGTCCTAAGTATGGAAAACTGTCTACAAGGGCGGCACCTTTTTGATAGATGAAGAAGATAGAAAATGAAAAGAAGAAAAGAAGAAAAGAAGAAAAGAGATCTGAAGATAGAAGGATAGATCAGAGGATATACGCACCACTCCCCCTATACTTAGGGTAAAAGAAGCCCTAAGTATAGGAAACAACAGGAGTGATGACACGGAACGATGAAAGAACACTTGGCTCGTCCACCCCCCTATACTTAGGACAAAGTACGTCCTAAGCAAGGCAGACACGAGAATGGGTGGACGAGTAAAAACGGGAGATAGGAAGATATACCAGAAAGGATATACAACAGAGACGGATGTACAGATGAACAAGAAGGTTGAAAGCGCACCTTCTTGCGGGACCTCGGAGGAATAGATCTAGTGTGGTGCAGGTCGACATCGGGGTCCACAGTGGACGGAATCCGATCAGGGTCGACAGGGTGTAAGTCCTCAGTGGCCCTAGGGTGTGAAGGCACGGACTGAGTAGTGAAAGAAGTGCGGCTAGGTCCGGCCTTGGGAGTCTCGCTGATATCAAAGTGGAATGGGACGAACTCATCATCATCGGAAGTAGTGTACTCAGAGTCGTCCTGCGAGGAGTCATCCAGGTCAAAACCAAAAGGCACGAACTCATCGGTGGAAGTAGTCGAACTCTGGTCGTCCTCTATAATCTCAACCGGATCATCTTTCTCATCAAAAGGCCCGAATCTCTGAAGAAAAGCAACAAAATCAAATTCGGCCTTAGTCTCATCAGTATCTTCATGGACAGGAACGGACTCATCAGTGGAAGTAGTCAGAGCATGTCCGTCCTGTATAGTCTCTATATCTGCCCTCCGCTCAATGGTATCGATCGTGTAAATCCCGCGGATGTCATCAACACAACGCCAAGTCCCAGAAGAAGGAACGTCGAGGTCCATGCTTTCCGAGATTTCCTCAACCGGGAGGAATTCTCGGGTCTCAGTGGAATCCAATAGACAACAAAATTCTCTGATAGTATCATCAAGGTCATGGTCCTCGAGGTCAGCCAAGATAGGTGTGGTCACATCAGGTGCAGGTCTCTGATCGGCAGTAGGTGCGGTGATCACTGCTTCGCTCTCGTCAGCAGGACGGAAGCGAATCTCTCCTGATCCATAATCAATAACGACCCTCGCAGAGGCGAGGAATGGTCGTCCCAGGATGATTGGAGAATGCTCCCCTGTGGAGGTCTCCATGGGCAATACGACAAAATCAATAGTATAGCTCGAGCCCTGAATCGAAATGACGGCGTTTTCAAGGATACCCTTCGGGCTCTTTATTGATCCATCAGCAAACTGTACGATCATCCTGGTCTTCTTGAGAGGCCCTAGGTGAAGAGACTGTACCAGCGAGAAGGGTATGATGCTAATCGAAGCACCGCCGTCTAGGAGAGTGTGATCACATGTGTGGTCAGAGATGGTGCAGCTAATGAAAGGTGTGGCAGTGTTCTTCTTCCAAGGAATGGGACGGTGTGTGATGGCGTGGGCAGTGGCCATGGTCAAGATATGACGCTCAGATCTGCTCCTCCGCTTTCTCTTCTTGGGAAGAGGAGCAGATGAATCGGTCATGGCCTGCTGAAGTGGGGCACGGATAATCTCATGTATGGTGGCCACCACTTCGGGCTCAGTCAGCATTTTTTTTGAATTTTTGGACCTCCTCCATACAAGGGAGGAGGTCGGAATCAGCATACACACGAGGAATGCCAAGAGCAGTCTGTACAGCGGCATCCTCGGGGTCGAAGGTGGGATGAGGTGTGAGAGGTTGTGTGGTCAAAGGATCTGGCAAGTGGTACCTCTCCTCACAGTCTGGCTCGATCATGTGTCTCCCGAACTCTTTTTGTATTTTTAAATTTTTCCCATTTTTTGTGTTTTGGGCGATTGCAAGCTCTCATGGTCGTCCTCAAATGAATCCTCATCCTCAAAGCATGGAGCGACATTCTGGTTTTTATTTAAACTAGTAAGATCAGTGATCCTCGAATTCATATGCTCCATCATCTGATTCAAAGTCTCAAGTGTGGATACCATGAAAGGTGACTCCAAAATCTCAGGATCGGGTGAGTCGGATGTGGGCGGTGGGTGTGGACAAAGATCACATTCCGGATCGGGATACTCAAGGAAGAGCGGGTTGTCGAAATGTGTAGGAGATGGTGGTGGAAATGATTGGTGAAGGTCAAAGTCCGAATCCTGAAATACTGGGTTGGTCGGATATGTACAAAAATCAGGAGCAAAGTCCTCCTGGAAAAAAGGAGGTGGACAGGCTGGAGTGAACGAATGATCCGCAAAGTCCGGATAAAATACGCTCCAGTCGGCCATCTCGAAATAAAAGAAAATGATCGGGAGAGCACGATGGTCGAGTCAAGAGAAGTGAGAAGAAAGGCGCAAGTGCGCAGAAGTGATCTGGGACACACACAAAACAATCACAAACAAAAATGAAAATAAATCAAACCCTCAATTCACCTACTCAACTCGGTAGAGACCGAAAAGTCGGTCTTTTTATCTTGTCTGTTTTAGAGTTAGGCGAGAAGTCCAAAATTGCACAAACACTTAGGGGACTGAATATGGGATTTGGGCACTAGCCTTAGTGTGTGCGCGAGCAAGTAAAACGAAGACAATGAGGGGATTACTCGCCCCAAGACAATATTTTCTTTTTGATGGATTTTAGGGTCGAGTAATGTTAGCAGTCCCAATTTTATTGATTATCACTTTTTTTGGATTTTTAATGAAAATGCACGATCCTATCGGGGATTCAATTCCTTTGAGCACCTAAGTTGGCAAAAACAGAGGGAGAGTCGGAAAAGCAATGCAAGCGGCAAAAACGATGATGAATGCTAAAGCGTAAATGCTCACCTTGCCTCCAGCACTCTACATGCAAAGATGCTCAGCAGAATTGAAACCTAACTATATGCAAATGCAAAAGCCGATGAAATCGCCCTAAGTTTCAGAAATTGCTATTAGCGGGAAGAACCACAAGTTGACCGTCAATCCTCAACCCTAGAGTCCGGTCTAGGCTCACCCCTCCTCTGCTCAACAAATTGAGGGTAGGAGAAAGCGCTTTGTGGGGAGAGCTCGCGGCGCGATGGATTGAAGGTGATGGTCAACTGTTTAAACTTTGACTAAGTCCAAACGAGACTATAGGTGCATGCAAAATATTAGGTGTTTGGCCTTAGTCTATCGCAAGCAATCCTAGAACTAGGGGCTCAATCACACAAAAGAAATAAAAATCGAAAAACAAAACAAAATAAAAGAATGCGAGAAAACCGTGAAAATCGCGGTGAGCCCCCAGGTGAACAGACACCTGGAAGTTAGGCTCAAGAGTCCAAGTCCGGGTGTACCTGTATTATTACAATTAATAGGTCGCTCTCTCACTTAAATTACAAAAAATAAATGCGGGATATAAATTCTACAACTAAAGGTGGAGCTCGATCTTCAAAAATCTCTCCTCGTCTCCTCGGTGCTCGGCTGGCAGATGCCGGCTTCACGTGGGTGCGTAGGCGCCTAGGGTGGAGCGCCTCCCTCGATCCGCGGTTCCTCGCACAAAGTCAAACTGGAGAGGGGGTTAGACAGCTCAACAGATATATCAAAAATAAAGAAAATAAAATAGCGAAAAATAAAAGCCGCGAAATAGACAATAAATCACAAACACAAACAAGACCCGAACTTAGCGCTGTTGCTCCCCGGCAACGGCGCCATTTGTTTAACCCAAAAGTTGGTGATCTTAAGTTCCACAGAAGGCGGGAACTCAGTCGCTGAATCGACCACGCGAAATTCGGATTAAAACAACAATTAACCCACAACAATTAAATCAAGCAATGAAAATAAATGTGCGGAGTTAAAATTTATTATAACTCTACAACAAGATGTGTATAGTGCAAGTATGTGTAGAGGTCGAACACAGGGAGCAGAAAGGCTAGATCGGGGCAAAATTGCACAAAAGTGTACTTGTGTGTGAATGTGGTCAAGTGTCTACTATGGTATTTTTTGTGGGTTTTTAATTTTATAATTTTTTTTATTTAATTTTTAATTTTATATTTTTGTATTTTGGTTTTTAATTTTCTGATTTTTATATTTTATATTTTATATTTTTTTATTTTCTTTTTCAAATAATAGAATATAAAAGCAATGTAATAAAAGGCAAGCTAGAGTATTTATAAAGATAGATAAAAATACTCAAAAATAAGCAAATAAAGTCTTTTTGGTCTTTTTATACTTTTTTACTGTTTTTGTGATTTTTGGGTAATTTTTAGAATGTTTTTGGTATTTTTAATTAGCAAAATAAAGAAAACAGTGGCAAAAATGCAAGGCTGAAACTTAAATTGAAGAAATAAAATAGCAAACAGTAACAAAAATTCTCCAAATTAATTTTCACTTAAAGATAATAAAACAAAGAAAATTCAGGAAAAGAAAACACTATTTTTGGATTTTTTATGAATTTTATAAATTTTTTTGAAGGTTTTTAGAGTTTTGCAATTTTTAGGAGTTTGGTTTTGTATTTTTTAATGATTTTTGGTCTGGAGCTAAGTCACACTAAAAGGAACAAAATATATTTTTTTGAGATTTTTCTGGAGTGTTTTTATATTTTTTGGTATTTTAGAATGTAGACAGTGCTGAAAATGGCTATTTTTGAATTTTTATAAATAATAAAATGCAATAATTATAAAAAATAAAAATATGGTGATAAACTACTATGCAACAGAGACTTAAGTTAATTTTTATGGATTTTTTAGGGTTTTATAGGCACATGCATAAAATATTAGAAGCAAAAAGAAAAGGTATGTGTGCAGGGGTATTCGTGTAATTAGCAAGAATCCAGGGGCCTGTGCGCAATATGTTCACTGAAATTATACCTAGACCAAATAATTGCGAGACTAACAATTAATAGCAAAGACTATGGGGGTTGTGCTTGCAAAAACGCCAGGGCGCACGTGACATGCACGCGCGCCTGGCAAGGGCTCAAACGTAATTAATCAACAATCTGAGGGCTGCAGTACAAAAATTCCAGAAAATTAACACATGATAGAATGATTTATGCACTCACAAGAAATACACAAAAAAACGAACACCTTGCATGCAAAATACCCAAGCGCACGTGCTCACGCACGTGCGCCTAGTTGGCAGGGGTGCAGACGAGAATGCAATAAAGTCCGAGGGGCAGATTGTAAATATTACACAAATAACTCAAATGCGTAGGAATGTTTAAGTGCGGAATTCAAAATTGCAAAAACGCCTGGGCAAAGGAGCAAAATACCCAAGCAGTAGGCGCATCCAACGGCGGGGCTGCGTTCACTTAAGCCACGTGTCAGAACCACAGCCAGCGATGCCCCTTCGGCGTTGACGGCCTGGATTAGATTGGAAGTCACGATCTGATGGCTGTGGCTTGCGGGATCCGACGAGCATAACAGCAGCCGGAAGAACACGATGTGATCCGACGGTGGAAAAGGCCCGTGGACGAACTGGAAGTAGACCGCGACGAGATGGGCCGCCGGCGAGTTGATCTTCCTCCTCCACCGCCGAATGCCGCTTCAAAGACCGCCCAGATGCTCCTGGAGGAAGGGTCTACCTTCCGGCGGTGCCAAAATGGCCGGGAGGGCACGGATGCGTCGCCGCAAGGTTTGGAATGGTGCAGCTCCAGGTGCTCCTTTCTTTGGGCAAAATCGGGCTCCAGACAGAGCCCCTCGTCCCCCGGGACCTGCAAAGAAAAAAAACAAAATCGACAGTAGAGGGATCTTTGGGTGAACGATGGGTGAATGGTGGTGTATGGTGTGAAAAAGACGCCGGAGCTCAAGAGCTCCGGCGAGGTGTTTGATGATGAAAGCGCGAGTGATTAATCGATGAAACAAACCAGTGAATGCGTATAACGAACCCTACGAATACCAGCTACTTGAACTACAAAAGAAATAAGTGGAAAAACAGTGGAAACGACCTCGATTGGCTTAGACAACCAAGAGATAGGAACCTCAACGGCGGCGGCCACCGGAGGTGAGTGGAAGCTCCTCGGCCGTCGCTTGGCCTCGCGCGAAGAAGCTGGAGGAGCGCTGTCACCGCCTCCGGTCCAGAGCTCCAAGGCGCGGGTGAAAACTAGGGTCAAAAGGGTTCAAGCCGAAATGGAACTTTTTGGGTCGCTTTTGAAAGATGGTCGACGGGGCACCTTCAACGAGACGTATCTTGCGAATCGCGGATCCATTCCTCGAGGTAAAGGCTAGGCAAGAAAGATCATATGTCGAGGAGAAAAAGTGATGAAGACCGCATCATGAAATGGTGTAAGGATCGTCCCCCAAAAAGGGGCGAAAATCAAGAAAAAAAAACATTCTGACAACAGCCCAGAGGGTGGTCAGACAGTTGACCCGCGGTCAACTGTCCAGACCTCCTGATTGGTCCACGTGGACCAATCAGGAAAAAACCTCTAAAAAATCATTTAAAAATAGTAAATAACATTATTTTATTTAGGTTATAAAATAAAAAGTGCTTATAAATTTATGTAGTATTTTATTATTATTTTTAATTATTTTTATGAGGTATATTTTTACAAGTTTGCATTTATACCCTTATAGGTATCTATATCTATGTATTTAAGTATTCTATTTTTATTCAGATATTTTTAAGTTATTTATTTTTGGTTATTATTTTCTAAAATTATAAAATACTTTTATATACGCAAATATATTTTTATTTTAATTTTCTGATATATTTTATATACTTAATAAAATGAAAGTGTTATTTATATAGGTATAGATACATGTATTATACCTATGTATTATATACAAGTATTTTTCTTTGGGTTTTCTTTATGCTTTTATTCTGATTTTAATGTACATAATTATTATAAGTATTATTTACAACATTATAAAAATATAAAATTATAA
The DNA here is from genome assembly GCA_037367405.1 of Ottelia alismoides. Classification (NCBI taxonomy): domain Eukaryota; kingdom Viridiplantae; phylum Streptophyta; class Magnoliopsida; order Alismatales; family Hydrocharitaceae; genus Ottelia; species Ottelia alismoides. Next base: position 74,813 of record JAZKJV010009781.1, read on the forward strand.
AAATAATAAATAAAGAATAAATTGAATATTTTAATATGTACAAGTACACAATAGGGGTCCAAAACTCAACTTTCCAACCGTAGCTCCGCCAATTGCGAGACCACCACCATTAAATAGCTTATTTTCTTCTATATACAATTAAAGGTGAGTACGCTGCATTTGGAGTTGTCGTTTGTGAGATACGGGTCTGGGAAGTTGGGATTTTGGATTCTTATTCAGACCATAACTTTTTATCTGTACATTATTTTTTTGTGAAATCAATTTTGTATTTTTCTTTATTAAATTATCTACAACTTTCATGAACAAAGTTTCTTTATTTGATGAATAAAAAGTGAAACCAAAAATAGGTCCCAAAATGAATAAAGAATGAATAAAATATATAGGTATTTTATCTGTGTTTCTGACCTTATCTCCCCCTACTTTATTCCTTGTCGACCTATTCATCAAGATGCCTAGGTCTCGGGGTTTCGGGTCATAAAATATTTACAATATTTTATTCTTTTTCTTTTCTTTTCTTTATTCTATAATTTTGGCTTTAAAAACCGCATTTTATACTATATTTACATACATATACATGAATGCTAAAATGCACGAATTATGCCTATTTCCACGCATTTACTAGGGTTTTTAAGGCCAAAATGATAGAATAAAGATGATGAAACGTGGATTCATCAGGTCCAACCCGTACCATTGCAACAGGGAGAAGGATCTGAAGTGTATAATGGCATACCACAGGATAGAACATATCATGGTAGTCCACCCTATAAGTCTTGATGAACCCATGAGCCACAAGCTTAGCCTTGTAGTGATCGACGCTTCCATCTGTAAAATACTTCACTGTAAACACCCATTTGCATCCAACCATGGATGCCTCTATAGGGGCAGTAACCGTTCTCCATGTGCTACGCGACTGGAGTGTTTTTTATGCAAAAGGGGGTAACACTTTTTGGTGTCTGCCTCGTGATTTTATTAAGCGAGAAGTAGAGAGAAACTTTCAGGAGCCAGAATTCAACAATAAGACTGGCATGCATGGTTACATTTTCAAAATAAAAGCGTTGGTTAGAAAATAAGACCCTATTTCTAGCTAACCAGACTGCCCAAACAAGGCCCAGCGGGAAAAGAATTTCCTGGCGTGGCCTATCCTTCGCCTCCACAAGTGTGCACCAGAATCCCACCAAGGTCTAAGTGTTGAGCCATCCAGGGCTAAGATCAACCCAGAGCTAGGACGAAAGTCGGCAGAGGAAAAAAAGGTGGTCAATTAATTCTACATGTCTCAAGCAGAGCGGGCAAGTATTGGATATATCAGGGAAGAGCCTCGCACAACTGTCCCTCGTCGTGATTCTCTTTCTCCTCATAAGCCAAAGGAAGAAGCCGACCTTTTCTGGTAGTTTTAGTTCCCAAATAAAGTTGCAGTCCCTAATGATGACATCCATCCTTGAGGTCGGCGGCCTGCAAAACGCTCCGTAGGCTTTCCTAACAGAGAAGGAGTTACCTTTCCAGATCCAGTGATCACGACCCTCAGATGGCCTACCCAGCTGCATAAGCAACTCCAGGAGCTGGAGGAAATCATCCATACGCTGGTCTGAAAAGTTAGTAGAGAAGAGGGCATCCAGTTACCATGCTCTAAGCAATCAACAACACAGGCACCACGGTTACCCGCAAGAGCAAAAAGAAGGGGGAAGCAGCCAGCGAAAGAACCATTCCCAGACCAGTCATCCATCCAAAAAGCAAAAGAGCAGTCATCCCCAAGAACCGGCCTGAAACAGTCCCAAAAGAAGGGTGGCACGAACACAATCCCCTTTCAGAACGACGAGTAGTGGGCGCCAGAAGGCTGGACCAAACGATCAGGATGGCTAATGTCATAGATGCATCGCAGAACTCTACAACAAAGATCCTCGCCCCCAAATCCTTCCCACCCACTTCAGCAACAACGCCTTGTTCATGGTTTCCAGATCCTTGATGCGAAGCCCACCGTCAGACTTCCGCAGCGTCACCGTCTCCCAATTCACCAAATGGATCATGCCAGCCTCGTGGCTCGACTTACACCAAAGGAAACAACGCATCAGCTTCCCCATCCGCTTACGGATGTCGGCGGGCATAACACGTGTAGACATGAAGAAGATAGGGATAGCGCCAAGAACCGCCTTCAGTAGTACCAAGCCCCCCCGATAGAATAGCCGCCTTCAAACCAGAGAGCTTCCTTTCCATTTTTTCCACAACCGGTAACCAATCGGATAGCGGGATTCTGCCAGCGACAAGAGGGAGACTCAGGTAACAAAGAGGGAGAGAGTCGCACGTAGTACCTGAGTCATCACCGCAAGTGAGGGCCTCCTCTGCCGATAGATTGAAAGGAACCAGGGTAGATTTGCTACGATTAAGGGCCAGACCAGACATCTCGTTGAAAATTTCAAGGGTGGTCGCCATCCCATTAGCCTCATGTATAAAGAAGATTGTACCATCCGTGTACTGCAACATAGGATTAGAGATGGCCCCAATGCGGAAACCAGTAGAGACACCGGTCTCCACAACTCTCTACACCATGCAAGCCAGAACATCAGGCGTCACCACGAAGAGCAAAAGGGCAAGAGGACAGCCCTGCCTCAGCCCCCTCTGTGGCTGGAAGAAACCGCCCTCCGTGCGTCCGTTAATCAACACAAAGAACGAGGTCGTAGTAACACAATGCTTCATCCACGTAATCTAAAGCTCATGGAAACCACGCTTGTGCATGGCCGCCCAGAGAAACTGCCAGTCCACAGTATCACAGGCCTTCGAGATGTCCACCTTCCATAGAATGCCCCTTGTTTTCTTCCTCTTCCATTCCCCAACAATTTCATTTTCCATAACAATATTGTCCACGATCTGCCTATCAGGCACAATAAGTCAACTGCAGTGGAGAAATGATGTGGTCCAGTACTTTGCTAAGCCTAATAGCAAACACTTTTGCCACAATCAAGTAGATTGCGTTGGAGAGGGCAATAGGCCTAAAGTCATCCAAAGACACGCAAGTCTCATGCTTGGGCAACATGAAGATGAGGGCTCTGTTCAACTTCTCAAAATCGGCATTGCAATGACAGCATTCCCTAACCACCTCCAAGATCTCACCCCCAATCAGAGTCCAGAACTCCCAGTAGAAAAAGACCGGGAAACCGTCCGACCCCGGTGCGCCATCAGCATTCAGGCTCCACGCAGCGCTCTTCAGCTCCTCCATGGAAACCTCCTGCACCAGGAGTTGAGCATGCACGTCTGATAGTCGAGAAGCCCCCAAACCATTCCACCTCCAAGGACGATCATCATCCCTACTGTAGAAATCTCGGAAGTGGTCCGCTACTGCATACCCCATCTCCATGTCCCCCCCGCCCTGAGTCCGCCAACCTCCAATGAGTGAATGTAGTTACGACACCGTCTCCCCCTCGCCACCTTGTAGAAGAAGGTCGTGTTTGCATCCCCCTCCTTCAGCCACGCCACCCTGGCTCTCTGTCTCCACTCAACCACATGCCTCCTGTCCTCCGCAAGAATGACCCTCTGGGCCGCAGCCCTCAGTTCTAGCTCCCGCTCCCCCAAACACCTGACATCCTCCACGGTGTCAAACATCGCAACCTCCGCCGTCGACCGTGCAGCCAGCCGGTCTACCCTGTTCTCCTTCTTAAAAAGACAAAGAAAAAATGTGCAACAGAACCAGCTTCTGCGTCGTGCAGCTAGCCGCGACTGGAGTGTTTCCATCAAGGTTTTAAAAAGCGTGAGGCGTCTCGAGGCATTTTCCTAGTATTGCACTGAGGCATAAGCCTCACTTGTGAAAGAAAACTTTTCATAAAATATAATAATTAATCGTAATTACAATTTTCAAGTTCTAGAAATTAAATAGTTATGATTAAATATATAACTCCATGATATTTCAAGGCTAACATTATGGTTTAAACATCCGAGTTGTTATATAACTCTCTTTTTTAACTCTAAATCTATAAGCAGTCAAGTAAATATGGATATGTAAGCACAATAATGGGTAACTCTCCGTAAAATTTGATGTTTTGAATAAAATTTAACTAAAGGGACTAGATGTAACATACCATTTCCAAATTAGGTGAGATATGTGTCATTCAATTGAGAAGGATAAGAGAGTAAGCAGTGAATCTGTGATCACTTTTTACTTTACCATAATGATTGGGGGATAAAATAATTGAATATTGCATGTTATGATCATTTTTGTTCATGCATGCCTTGATGTCTATTAATTTAGTCCCGATTGAATAGAAGAAAAGATGAGACATGTTTAAAAATATTCTTTTCAAAATTTAGGTCAAAGTATGGGCCTTGCATCCAAACATTTTAATAAAGAAAGCATTTATGCTCGATTCATACTAAAGAGTAGAGGCATTGGATTTAAGGACTCAAGACTCAAATTTTTGTTCATGTTGATTTATAAAAAAAACATGCATTACAAAGTAAAAATAAGCTTAATATGTTAATAAATTAAAAAAAAATTTAGTGAATCATGAGCTTAAAGACTTGAAATTAATTGTCTACGAAAGATGAAAAGCTCAATATCAAAGAGAAAAAGAAAAAACATTGCAGAAAAAAATTAAAAAAACAGGCCATACATGAGGCAGCGCCTCATAAGCCTCAAGGCGCATGCCTCATTAAGGCTGAAGCGTGTTTTTAAAAACAATGGTTGCCATCTCCTCTTTCATAGAACAATACCACTGATTGTCTCGCATAGCCTCCTAACATGTCCATAGGATCTCCATAACTGAGAGACCAATGACAAACCTCTTGATATCCATTGAAAGACACTCCAAAAAAACATGGGCAGCAAGAGGATATGTAGCACACATATGCCTCTGCTTCCTGAAAGCAATGAGCAGATCGATGTCCTCTGGACCATATGTGTCTTGTATCTCCTAAGCGGGCACATGCTCAATCTATAAAGTATCATGTTGTATAGATAAATCACTAGTGTCATCACTAGAAATAAGTGCTCAGCACATACCTGGGGCATGCTGGATGATGGGGAAGGCACATGAGCATGGGTTACAGATAACGGCCTGCAGAGGTAAAAATAAGGCAAAAATTGAGCCAAAAAAGTAGGCACAACAGTAGGAGGTAGTGTAGGTGGTGGAGGCGAAGGAGGTGGTGGGCGCGTAATATGAACCACGGGTGAAGGTGGTAGCGTCATAGGAGGAAAAGGGATGTAAACCTCCTTATCAAAGTCAAATAGGGTCAACCTATCACCTGTAGGAGAAAATACATAACCAACTCAAAGAAAGTGACATCAGCATTAACGGAATATATCCATCTCTAATCAGATCAAAGCATTGATACCCCTTCTAGGTTCGAAAGTAGCCCATAAAGACACACTTGATAGCTCTGGCAGCGAGCTTGTCATGGTCAGGAGTCAGATGGAGAACAAAAGCCACTGAGCCAAAAACACGAGGTATTAGAGAGAAAAGATCTTTATCGGAAAATGGAATTGAAAAAGGAAGCTTCTCTCCAAATACAGAGGACAGCATCCGGTTGACCAGATAGCAAGCGGTAAGAATCGCATCAACCCAGAAAGAGTGAGGAGCATTACTATGAATAAGGAGAGTCATGTTCATATCAAGAAGATGATGGTGTTTACATTCAGCAACACCGTTTGGCTAAGAAGTATACACACAAGAGGTCTGGTATATAATGCCAAGAGACTTGAAGAATTGAGAAAGTTCTATAATACATAATTCCAAGGCATTGTCAAAGAGAATATACTTAGCAATAGTAGAAAAGATATTCTATTTCATGAATAAAGATTGAATAACATACCCGACCTCAGACTTGCATCTCAAAAGAAAAACCCACGATAGTCTAGAAAAATGACCGCTACAATATTGAACATGTACCCTTGATGGTTAGGAACACGACTAGGACCCTAAATATCGAAATGGACTATATCAAATAAAGTACTAGTACTATAACTCTAGCGACCAGAGAAACTAGATTGGTGATGCTTCCCAAGCTAGTAAGCTTCACACTAAAAAGTAAACCGATAAGAGATCTGAGGGAGGATATGACACAACTTGTGAAGAGGAAGGTGGCCAAACTGTAGATGCCACACCAATCACCTTGAGCACAACAAAAGAGGAGTCAAATATGGACGACAATGCAAATCCTTAGTTATCTGACTAATTGACAATAAATTCATAGGAGAAATCAGTTGCATGAAGCACATTTTGTAGACGTATAAATGGAACAAATATCCCTCGTCCTGTAATAAGGGAATGAGTCCCATCTGTAATGACAAATGATATGCATGGAGTTACAGATCTTTAAGAAGCGAACTGAGCTCTGTCTCGGCACAAATGATGAGATGAACCAGAATTCATAATCCACTCTGTCATGTCTTCCCTGTGAGAACTGGTAAGGGCATAGGTTGTACCTAAGGTGCATGAAGAGGCTATGGTTGTGGCAACGATGTTAGAAGATCCTACAAGAACAATGGTAGTGGAGGTAGCAGGAGTCATAATCTGGCTTACACATGAGACAATATCATCCAACTTTTGATTAGTAGAGGTGACAGTAGTCTCAACTTGCTTGGTCACACGAGTAGACGCGGGGTGGTCATGCTTCATGTAGCAGGTCTCCTTTGAATGACCGGAATAAGTGCATGACTGAGGCTAATGTCCGCCTCCTCAGCCACAAGTATCGTGTCCTCTGAACTAAGATGTACCTCCTCCAACGCAAGATGCGGTCATCGCAAAGGAGGTCTGAGTGGTGGCAGTAGATAGGACCATGATCATGTTATGTATGTTGTAAGCCTCCTCCATTAGAGGTATAAATGCACCCATGAGAAGCTCATGATCATGGGTATGAAGTTGTTCAACTTCTTGAACATGCCCCGAGGCGAAGAGTACAGGTGCAGAGGGTGGTTACTAAGTCTAGTCGTGAAAATATCGTATTTTACCAGCAGGATCTTAGCCTTATTCTTCGTATGTTGCAATATTTAGCCGAATATTCTTATTATGTGGGGTGACCGAATAAAATATTGCTATTCAGTCAATATTCAGTCCAACGTGAATATTCCCGAATATTTGGCCCGAATATTCAGGTATTCAGTCGAATATTTGGTCGACTATTGCATTAAACACTATTTTTTATTTTTTATAAGTTCTTATTTATAATGTATCACCACAGATGTTGAAGCTCCATATATGTAAATTATTAATAGGTAATTTTATATTGGACTTTTATTGATTGATGATCATTTATGTATAAAGATATCGGAATATGTGTGTGTGTTAGACATTTTTTTTATATTTAGTAAAACTAAAAAATTGTAGCAGAATAATATCGAATACCCAATTCTGAATATACTTTATTCAGTGTCCCATATGATTGAATACTGAATACCAACTTCTGTAACATTGAATACATCCATGGGTGGCGGTAAGGATATTCCACATTACCTTGACAGCGAGTTGATGTAAGATGTCATTGGCTATCTTTGTGGCAAGATTATTAGATAGCCATACACGCATGTATGCGTCATCATGCTTTTATGAAGCATTCACCCCAGTCTTGTCATCCGTCTCTGGCTACGTCAGAATGCGCTCCTTGTTATTGTACTGTATTGTATTAGGGCCATAAAATGCATGGACCATAACCATAATTGGTTTCTGTTAGAAAATATAATGCAGGAGTGAATATCAGAGAAAAGAATAAAAATATTTGGGTTTTTATCAGTTGTGCCCCTCCAAGATATCGTAATATCAGTTATGCCCCTATCTTTTTGGTAATATCAGTTGTGCCCCCGACTTCTTGCCAATATTTCACTTGTGCCCCTCAGAGGGGCATAACTGATAAAAATCTTTTATCAGTTATGCCCCTCTGAGGGGTACAAGTGAAATATTGGCAAGAAGTCGGGGGCACAACTGATATTACCAAAAAGATAGGGGCATAACTGATATTGCGATATCTCAGAGGGGCACAAATGATAAAATCCCAAAATATTTAGGAACATGGGATTTTTATCGTGGAACCCTACTCCCTAAGGAGCTGGATGAAACCACTGGAGAACGCCTCAAAGGGTTGATTTATGCATTTCACTTTCTCACATAATACAGGAGGTTTGGGGCTTCTTATATAGCCTCCACAGACCCTCCAAGTCCCACCACTAGAAGATGTGGGATTAAACTCATGGATGTGGTAAATGGATCTTGGAAGGATTCATATACCCATCTATACAAATGACGCATATACTCCAACACTCCCCCTCAAGCTGGAGCATGTAATGCTCAGCTTGGACAAACAGAAAGAAATCTCAAATAGACAATACACAACACTACAGATAATATCAACTCAACGCGCACAACAATCGACTGTTGTCGAGAACATTGCTTCTCATGTCGTGCATGCGAGGAGAAACAAATGGACTAGAGTGTGAGTCAAACTAAATCTCCTCGTCGGAGAGCATGTGCTCTGTACTGCAACTGAAAATGAGTCTCCTCGTCGGAGTACTCTGACCTACCATAATATGTAGACGAACAACTGCTCCATCTCTGAAAAGTCCGAACTGAAAAAGTCGTGGAGACATCCTCGTCGGAGTCCACGGTCACTGGAGAATGGAGTCTGAAAAGTCTCCTCATCGAAAACTGGGTCTCACTCATACTGGCTCAAAGAATGGAATCTCTACTCTGGAGTCCCTATGAAACCACATGAAAATCCTAGACCACATGGCATAGGGAATGGAATATCTACTCTGGAGTCCCTATGAAATACATGAAAACTCTGACCAAAAACAAAAGATGGGGACCACATAAAAATGATGGCATACATGTCCACATCTGAAAAGGAGTCTCTCTCTAGAGAACTCTAAGAAAATGGGTCACTAAACTATGGAATGCCTTGAACTTGGGCTCTGCAGAGTCTGAAACTGAACATCTCTATAAAGTCTGAACAATTGGTTGGCTTGGAATCTGACATCGGAATCTGGAATCTGGAATCTGGAGAATCTGCCAATGTGGCCTGTAGAAATCTGCATAATACTCCCCCTTTCTCCCAGACTGGTCGGAAAATAATGACGTCAGCCAAGTTGGGAGAAGACAAGACAATGGAGAAAACATAAATCTCATAAGCCGTCTACATATTTTGGCATTTCCTTTCAATTTTTTTAAATCGTTTTTTCTCGGTTATTTCATTTTATCATTTTTTAGTACTTGACACCTTTTTTCTTTTTCTCAAAAAAGACGTTCACCTTTTTTCGACTTTTCTTTTCTTTTTTTCCCACGTACAATATTTTTTGTATGCACCTTTTTCAATTTTTTTATAAAACCATCATTCCACTTGGGCCACAAAAACGGGTTTTTTAACACAGCTCAAAGGGGGCCACCCTTATTTAGGGTTCCCCTTGCAGGAACCCATCGACCTAAGGACCGCTGCCCCCCGTATTGGGGTTTCGTCTTGCGCCTCCTGCAGTGGAGCAACATAGAGAAGCTACAGCGGTGCTAAAAGGACAAGGAGGAGACACGCAGTGGTGCTCTGCCACCTGGAGCCACTGGAAGTTGAAGATTCCAAGGGGGAGTTGGAGGCAGGAGATGGAGCTTCGCTTGGAGGTTGCGCGTGTCGCGACTTGGAAGACCCTCGCCTAGAGCTTCGAGCTTCGATCGGGATTTGTGGAGAGTAGGCTTCGTCGCGGAGGATCGCAGACGCCTTTCATGGAGAGGCGCTCGTCTTCATCATGTTACTCGACACACGTCGCCACCTGGAGATGCCTCCTTGGGTTTGGGGTTGGAGCTGCTTGGATCCGCCACCTTTTGGGTGGCGAAAGAGAGTTGTTGCATGGATCTGCGTTCGCTCTCGGTGCAGCCACCAGCGGCTCCTGCCTGGATCCGCTGCCTTTTGGGTTCCACCTTAGATCACAACCGTTGGAGGAGAGGAGCGGCAGGAGATGCCTACCGCCGCCTGGAATTGTATGTTGGAGGAGGGATCCGCAAGATTTTGGAGATCTCGTCGCTGCATGGATTTGCTGCGGCTATTTCGCGAAGGTCATGGATGAGGAGGGCCCCTTGGATTCGGCCGGATGCGTGCAGAAATTAGGGTTTCATAATGAAACCCTAGAATTAAATTCGGAACTTGATCATGAATATAAAAATAATAATCTTCAAATCATCCAATCTTCAAGATCAAATTGATATGCTTCTTTAATCGAATCTCCAAAGAACAAAAATAAAGAACTTGAAATCCTGGAGAATCGACCCGCTCTGATACCATGTTATAAAATATAATGCAAAAGTGAATATCAGAGAAAAGAATAAAAATATTTAGGAACATGGGATTTTTAACGTGGAGCCCTACTCCCTAAGGAGCAGGATGAAATCACGGGAGAACGCCTCAAAGGGTTGATTTATGCATTGCACTTTCTCACCTGATACAGGAGGTCTGGGGCTTCTTATATAGCCTCCACAGACCCTCCAAGTCCCACCACTGTAGATGTGGGATTAAACTCATGGATATGGTAAATGGATCTTGGAATGATCCATTTACCCAGCTATACAAATGACGCATATACTCGAATGGTTTCATCCATCTTCGTGATAGGTGTCAGGCCCTTAAAGGTATTGGAAGAGAAGTCATCATTGATTTTTGACATGATAATTAAGAGTTCGGAAACAGACGTGGCTAGGGTTGTAGACTGATTTGAAGGTGTCTACACAATCATATGGGAAGTGGTTGTGGGTGCAGACTTATACCACAACCATTCCTGTCAATTTTGGGTCCTCAATAGAGCTGATGTGGTGATTTATAGGGTAAGAAAAGGGTTGTATGGCTTCAACGCTTTGGTCTAGGACCGCCGCTCTGATACCTTGTGGAAAGAGAATAATGACTTGTTTGTTCATGAGGCATAGGGCTCTCTTATATAGAGAGGAGAAACCCTCAAGGGTAAATTACATAATAGAGATAAAAGAGAAAATAAAAATACATAAAAAATAAGGAAAGGTAAATATATCTCTCAACAATATTCATACAAAAAGGCATTTTCCACATCGAGTTGAAAGAAAGGATAATCCTTATTGACGATAACAAAGAGCAGAATGTAGACCATGTATACTTTGACCAACTGGGAGAAGGTCTCAACGTCGTCAACATAATATAATTCTTTATAGAGCCTTATAGCACTTCACATATATGTATATATGCACAATGCTTCACTGCATACTTACCGACAATGTACAAAGGTTACATCCCAAGGTAGCGTAACAAGTTTTCATGTGTCTTTCGACTATAGGGTGGACATCTCTTTGTGCGTGGTTGAAAAAAAGGATAATCCTTCCTGATGACAACAAAAGGATAATGTAGACCATGTCCAATCTAACCAACTGGGAGAAGGTTTCAAAGTAGTTGACATCATATATTATATGTATCTTGTCAGAGTCAATAATGCTCTGTTATGTTATTCCATAGAGCCCTAGGGTCTCTTATATAGAGAGAAAACCCTTGGGTAAATTACATAGACGTACATGAGATAAATAGGAAATACGTAACGGTGCATCATAACATAACGTGAACCTCTACATAAACCTCTACACTCCCCCTCAAGACGGAGCATAGATATCAATCATGCTCAGCTTGTAAGAACATCTCTGGAAAGGTCCTCAGAGCAATGGCTTGGTAAATATATCAGCAGTCTGATCTTCTGAATTGACGTGTGAAGTGGAAATCAAGCCCTTCTGGATCATGTCTCTAGTGTAGTGACAATCGACTTCGATGTGCTTTGTTCTTTCATGAAAAGCTGGATTATTGGCAATGAACAAAGCTGCATGGTTGTCACATTGAAGATGCATGGGTAAAGAGACATTTATATTCAAATCTTCCAAGACCGCGCGAACCCACATCATTTCTGTGCTTGCTTGTGCCATGGCTCTATATTCGGATTCAGCACTGGATCTTGCCACAACAGTTTGTTTCTTGCTTTTCCAAGAAACCAAAGAGCTTCCTATGAAGATAGCAAATCCTGAAGTAAGACTTACGATCCTTTGGGCACCCCTGCATAGTCTGCGTCTACACAAGCGGAAATGGATAGATCTGTGTCCTTCGAAATAATAAACCTACGCTTGGGGAAGACTTTAGGTATCTCAATATCATATACAGGGCTTCCATATGAACTTGCCTAGGCTGCTCCATAAATTGACTCACCCGATTTACTGCAAAGGCAATATCCGGTCGAGTTATATTGATGTATAGAAGCTTGCCCACCATCTCTCTGTATCTTCTTTTGTCCACCTCTTCAGTATCATTGTCGTAAAGTCTCATACTTGGGTCCATAGGAGTGCTCGACGGTCTGCATCCAACCATTCCTGTTTCAACTAGCAAGTCCGTGACATATTTTCTTTGGGACATTACCATTCCTTGTGCATTTCTCGCAAACTCTGTCCCCAGAAAATATCGTATTGTACCTAGATCCTTCGTAATAAACTGACTTCCCAAGAGAGATTTAGTCATCTCGATTCCCTGAGCATCATCTCCTGTAACCAAAATATCATCAACATATATCATGACGACAACAGTACCTCTGGGAGTCTTCTGGATAAACAACGAGTGGTCCGCATTTGATCTTTTGAACCCATGTTGTTCAATTATCTGGGAAAGCTTCTGGAACCATGCCCTTGGACTTTGTTTAAGGCCACAGATTGCCTTATGAAGTCTACACACCATCTGAGTCTCCCCCTCAGCAGCAAAACCCGGTGGCTGCTGCATGTAGACTTCCTCCTGTAGATCACCATACAAGAATGCATTCTTGACATCAAGTTGGAAAATGGGCCAATCACGTAACACAACAACAGATAGTAGAATGCGAAGAGTCGAGTGTCGGGCCACTGGTGAAAATGTATCCAAATAATCGACCCCATAGGTTTGGGTGAAGCCGCGTGCAACAAGTCTGGCCTTATACCGATCTAGACGGCCATCTGCGTGATATTTAACAGTAAACACCCACTTGCTACTCACCACAGAAGCACCAGGAGGAATAGGAACTAGGGACCAAGTCCCTCGAGACTGTAAGGCATGCATCTCCTCCTCCATGGCTAAACGCCAACTATCAATCTTCATGGCCTCTTGATAAGTCCTTGGGATCTCAACTGTCGAGACAACTACTGCAAACCTCTGAAAATCACCAATAAGACGATTAAAGGACACGTGAGACGCAAGAGGATAGGATGCACATTGCCTCTTCTGCTTCCTATGAGCAATAGGACGATCAAGATCATCATCCACTGTATTGACTGGCGGATCCTCCCCCTGTATCAAAGATTCCTGCACCGGTGCATTATTTATCCCATCATTAGTGATAGCATCGGAGCATACCTCAGGCGTGCTGGATGGTTGACGTGTAGCTTGAGCAGGCCCTGACCGTCTTGTGTAGAACTTAGGGAATGGTGGAATGGAAGGATATGGAGGTGGTGGTGGTGGTGGTGGTGGTGTAGTGGGCTCAGATCGACCCAGACTTGGCGGTAGGGGAACATAGACATTATCATATGTATATGAGGAGGAAACCAATCTGTCACCTGCAGGGGAGAAGTACATAACTGGCTCAAAGAATGTAACATCAACACTAACATAGTACTTGTCATTAATGGGGTCATAGCAACGATATCCCTTTTGTGTCCGCGAGTAGCCCACAAATACGCACTTAACAGCTCTAGGAGAGAGCTTGTCAAGTCCCGGAAACAAGCGGTGAACAAACGCGACAGTTCCAAAGACACGAGGGGTAAGTGAGAACAAGTCCTTTTCAGGAAAGAGAATAGAGATTGGAGCCTTTTCCCCAAGAACGGTAAAAGGCATGCGATTGACCAGATAGCATGCCGTAAGTATAGCATCTCCCCAAAAGGCTAATGGTGCACAACTTTGAATAAGTAGAGTGCGAGCAATATCAAGAAAGTGACGATGTTTCCTCTCCGCAACACCATTTTGTTGAGATGTGTAAGCACATGTAGTTTGGTGGATAATGCCCTTAGAGGAAAGAAACTGAGCAATAGAACGAGTGCAGAATTCCAATGCATTATCCGTGCGTACATATTTAATAGTAGACGAAAAAACATTTTGCACTTCATTGATGAGATTTGTGATAACACTTCCTGCTTCAGATTTATTCTTAAGAAGAAAAGTCCAAGAAACACGAGAGAAATCATCAACCACAACAAGATAAAACCGGTGACCCTGATGATCCGAGACACGACTAGGACCCCAAATTTCAACATGAAATAACTCAAACGGGGAGCGACTGCTCCGACCCTGACGACTAGGGAAGCTAGAACGATGGTGCTTCCCTAACTGACAAGCTTAACAACGAAATGAGGAATTCGGGGAGATCTGTGGCAGGAGGTGACACATCTTCTGGAGCGGAAGGTGACCAAAACGAAGATGCCATGTATACGGAGAAACGGATCCCTGAGAGTGTAGTGAGACGCCAGCATATGAGTTAAGTACTAGACGATAAAGGCCATTGTGCTCAGAGCCACAGCCAAACACCCTGCCCGTTAGTATGTCCTGAAAAATGACAGAAGATGGGTCAAATATAGCACGACAGTGCAAATCTTTTGTAATCTGGCTAATTGATAATAAATTCATGGAGAACTCTGGTGCATGTAAAACATTCTGTAAGTGCATGGAGGGCAATAAGGACGTCTCCCCCTGACCCACAATAGGGGAATGAGTGCCATCAGCTATGAGCACTGAACGGCCAGACCGAATACCCCTGTAGGACTGCAGCATATCTCTATCACGATAGAGATGATGGGTGGCTCCAGAGTCACAATCCAACCTGAGAGATCATGACTATGACGAAAGGCAGAAGTGCTACCTGAGGTACTGGCAGTAGCCGAGGTACTAGCTGATGCAGAAGCCGCAACGTCAGATGTAACAGCAGCCTCTGATGATGACTGTGGCATAATGTCACGAAGCCGTGCCACAAGCTCCTCGAACCTGTGATCTGGAGTAGATGCTGACGGTGCCTGAACATGATCAGCTACACGTGCCGAAGGAGGAAATCCATGCTTGGAATAGCATGTGTCCTCGGAATGACCAGTGCGACGACAGAATGAGCACGTTAAACACGTACGACCTCCTCGGCCACGTCCGCCACCACCTCAGCCACGAAATGAAGACGAACTATCTCGTCCTCTGGAGACGGCCATTGCCGAAGGAGGTGGAGTCGCTGCGCTGGAAGGGACAGAGATACGACTGAGTCTCCTGTAGACTTCCTCCATCGGAGGAATAGTGGCGTCGGCGAGGATCTGAGAGCGGGCTACCTTGTACTCCGGATCAAGGGCAGCAAGTAACACGCCCACCATAGTGGCATTACAAAACGTCTTCTGCTGCTCGGGGGTGGTTGTGAGCGGAATGATGCTATATAACTTCTCGAACATCCCACATAGGGACGTGTACAGAGAGTGAAGAGGCCGACCATTTTGCTTCATGGTAAAAATGTCATGCTGCAACTGCAGCATCTTTGTCTCGTTCCTCACTTGAGAATACGTAGTAGCCAGGATATCCCACATCGCCTTGGCGGTGGGTTGATGAAGGACGTTATTCGCGATCTCCATCGTGAGCATCCCTGATAGCCAGACCTTGGCATACGCATCGTCAGCCTCCCATGAGGCATATATCCCCGTCTTCTCTGCCGGTTCATCTTCGGTAAGAATGTGCTTCTTACCACATGACTTCATAAGACTCAGGAACTGCATAGCCCAGAGTTCGTAGTTCGTCCCGTCCATTTTGACTATAGGTGCTGAACCTTTAAAGGCACCTATGGAGGGCATATCAACCTTTTGGTCTGACATGTTGCCGGAGAAGAAGACGATGGGATGATAGACAAATAAACGTTTGTCTACAACGACTGGATTGGATTCAAGTGCATATGTAGACTTTATGCACTTGAACTCATAGATGAAGGGGTGTCGACCGACGAGGGAGAGAAGCCCGAGGGAGGGCTACGTCAGCCCCGGCGGGAGAGGGAGGGCTACGTCAGCCCCGGCTGGTTTATACGGCTGAGGCAGCGCCGGAGGATGGAGAAGAAGAAGGCGGGGGCCCGGCAGTTGGGGGGGATGGTGGCAGCAGCATGCGGCTGGAAGGGAGAGGTGGGCGGGGGGGGGGGGGGGGGGGGTTGGAAAACCTAGATTAGGGTTTTGGCTCTGATACCATGTCATAGTCAATAATGCTCTGTTATGTTATTCCATAGAGCCCTAGGGTCTCTTATATAGAGAGAAAACCCTTGGGTAAATAACATAGACGTACATGAGATAAATAGGAAATACGTAACGGTACATCATAACATAACGTGAACCTCTACATAAACCTCTACATATCTTTTAGCCATTACTAAAGCCTTGTAGCACTTCACATACGTGTATACACCATGCTTCATTACAAATACTCGCTAATAACATAAAAAGGTTGCATCCGAAGGTTTCGAAGTGTTTGTGTATCTCTGGACTATAGAATGGACATCTCTTTATGCATGATTGCCTTTCACTGATCATCGAGAATAGATTGGGATCTCCAATGTAGGAAAACCTATTACAACTATTGATAGGAGGGTGTAAGTCAATCTCTAGACAATGGTTAAAGATGTAGTATCTGGAAGGACAAGAAAGTTTTCCCTCCATATGGCTATAAGATCATTTATATCAGTGGTTTCCCACAAATGGTCAAAGGCTCTAAGGTATTGTGTAGCCACATAAACAATATAAGGTTCAAACGAGTTTATCAAAGAACATTTTATTGTTGGCATTTATAAAAGATAATGGCATTTTTAAGGTAGTTTAAACATATGAAAGAAGATTGATCATTACTCTAAGGTTCAGAAGTTCGATAACAAGATAGTTGAGAACTTGAGATTAAGGGAATGACTGAGTCCCATTAAGAACATTAGTCCTATCATACATAGAAATGCATTTGGAAAATAGCAGGCAAGGCAAACTCTTTATCTGAACAAAAAAATAAGATAACAAGAAAAAGCCTAATCAACGTGTAGGGATTTTAGCACCCACCCTTCCTGAGGCAGAGTATAGATATCAATCAAGCTCAACTTGGAACAACACCGATTAAATTGTTTCTTAGGAAAAGTTCCAAGAATAGGCTTGTCACTTGATCTTCTAAACGAATTGAAGACGTATATGATGGGGATATCAACTCATGGCTTCCCTCCTTCTGCACGTGTCGTTGATCATGTTCAGGGTCCATCAGCATCTACTCCAGATCACAGGTTCGAGGAGCTAGTGGCACGGCTTCGTGATATCATGCCACAGTCATCGTCAGAGGGTGCTGACACTTCTGATGTTGCGGCTTGGCGTCAGCTAGTACATCTGCTTCAGCCAGTGCCTCAGGTAGTCCTTCAGTCTCATATCATAACCATGATCTTACAGGATGGATTGTTGATTCTGGAGCCACCCATCATCTCTGTCGTGAGAAAGATATTCTGCAGTCTTATAGAGCTGTTCAGCCTGGTCGCTCTGTACTCATTGCTGATGGCACTCATTCCCCTATCATCGGTCAGGGGGAGACGGCTTTGCTGCCCTCTATGCACTTACAGAATGTTCTACATGCACCAGAATTCTCTATGAATCTATTATCCATTAGTCAGATTACACGAGATTTGCACTGTCGTGCTATTTTTGACCCATCGTCTGTCATTTTTCAGGACATACTAATGGGCAGGGTGATTGGCTGTGGTTCTGAGCACAATGGCCTCTATCGTCTCGTACGGAACTCTTATGTTGGCGTCTCACTGCATTCCCGGGGCTCCGTATCTCCATATACCTGGCATCTTCAGTTTGGTCACCTGCCGCTACAGAAAATGCGTCACCTCCTGCCCCAGATCTCTCCGAGTTCGTCATTTCGCTGTGAAGCATGTCAGTTAGGGAAGCACCATCGGTCCAGCTTCCCTGGTCGTCAGAGTCGGAGCAGTCGCTCCCCATTTGAGTTATTTCACATAGATATTTGGGGTCCCAGTCGTGTCCCAGATCATCAGGGGCACAGGTTCTATTTAGTTGTGGTTGATGATTTTTCTAGAGTGTCCTGGACTTTTCTTCTTAAAAATAAATCCGAAGCAGGAAGTGTTATTCAAAATCTTATCAATGAAGTTCAAAATGTTTTTTCATCTACCGTTAAGTATGTGCGTACTGACAATGCTTTGGAATTCTGCACTCGTTCCCTTGCTCACTTTCTTTCTTCTAAAGGCATTATCCACCAAACCACATGTGCATACACATCTCAACAAAATGGTGTTGCCGAACGGAAGCATCGACACTTTCTTGATATTGCTCGCACATTACTTATTCAGAGCTGTGCCCCATTAGCCTTTTGGGGAGATGCTATACGTACAGCATGCTATCTGGTTAACCGCATGCCTGCTACTATTCTTGGGGAAAATCTCCTATCTCTGTTCTCTTTCCTGACAGAGACTTGTTTACACTTACACCAAGGGTCTTTGGCACTGTTGCATTTGTCCACAGGTTATCTCCAGGGCTTGATAAACTCTCTCCTAGGGCTATCAAGTGTGTTTTTGTGGGCTACTCCAGGACACAGAAAGGATATCGTTGCTATGACCCTGTTCATGACAAGTACTATGTGAGTGCTGATGTTACCTTTTTTCGAACCAGTCACGTACTTCTCCCCTGCAGGTGACAGATTGGTCTCCTCTACACCCACGGATTCTAATGTCTATGTCCCTCCACCTCCAAGCCTGGGTCAATCCACTACAACAACACCACCACCACCATCACCACCACCACCTCCAATTGTACCATTTCATAAGTTCTATACAAGGCGGACAGGCCCTGCTCAATCTACATGCCAACCATCCAGCACGCCTCAAGTATGTTCTGATGTTATCACTAATGATGGGTTAGATAATGCACCGATGCAGGAGCCTTTATTACAAGAGGAAGATCCGCCAGTCACCACAGTGATAGATGATCTTGATCGGCCTATTGCTCAAAGAAAGCAGAGAAGAAAATGTGCCTCATATCCTCTTGCCTCCCAGGTCTCATTTCATCGTCTCAGTGGGGATTTCCAGAAATTTACAGCTGCTGTCTCATCCATTGAGATTCCACGGACCTATCAGGAAGCCATGAAAATTGATTGCTGGCGACTAGCTATGGAAGAGGAGATGTGTGCCTTACAGTCTCGAGGGACTTGGTCTCTAGTACCCATTCCTCCAGGTGCATCCGTGGTGACCTGCAAGTGGGTGTTTACGGTGAAATATCATGCAGATGGACGTCTCGACAGATACAAGGCCAGACTTGTTGCACATGGATTTACCCCAAACCTATGGGGTAGATTATTTGGATACTTTTTCACCGGTGGCTCGACACTCTACTCTTCTTATCCTCCTATCTATTGATGTGGTACGTAACTGGACCATTTTTCAGCTTGATGTCAAGAATGCTTTCTTGTATGGTGACCTACAGGAGGAAGTCTACATGAAGCAACCACCAGGGTTTGCTGCTGAGGGGGAGACTCAGATGGTGTGCAGACTTCATAAGGCTATCTATGGCCTCAAGCAGAGTCCCCGAGCCTGGTTCCAGAAGCTTTCCCAGCTAATTGAACAACAGGGGTTCAGAAGATCAAATGCGGACCATTCACTGTTCATCCAGAAGACCCCTAGAGGTACAGTTGTTGTCATGATATATGTTGATGACATCTTGGTTACAGGAGATGATGCTCAGGGAATTGAGATAACCAAATCCCTGTTGGGAAGCCAGTTTATTACGAAGGATCTGGGCACGATACGATATTTTCTGGGGATAAAGTTTGCAAGAAATGCACAAGGGATGGTCATGACTCAAAGAAAATATGTCACAGACTTGCTAGTTGAAACAGGAATGACTGGATGCAGACCGTCAAGCACACCTATGGACCCAAGCATGAAGCTGTACGATGATGATACCGAAGAGGTGGACAAAAGAAGGTACAGAGAGATGGTGGGTAAGCTCTTATACATTACTATAACTCGACCGAATATTGCATTTGCAGTAAACCGGGTGAGTCAATTTATGGAGCAGCCTAGGCAAGTTCATATGGATGCCTTGTATATGATATTGAGATATCTGAAGTCCTCCCCAGGCACAGGGTTGCTATTCAGGAAAGATACAGACCTGTCTATTTCAGCTTGTGCAGATGCAGACTATGCATGATGTCCAAGAGATCGTAAATCTACTTCTGGATTTGCGATCTTCATAGGAAGCTCTTTAGTTTCTTGGAAAAGCAAGAAACAGACTGTTGTGGCGAGATCCAGTGCTGAATCCGAGTACAGAGCCATGGCACAAGCAAGCGCAGAGATGATGTGGGTTAGAGCAGTCTTAGAAGATTTGAATGTAGATGTCTCCTTGCCTATGATTCTCCAATGTGACAATCAGGCAGCATTGTTTATTGCCAATAATCCGGCCTTCCATGAGAGGACAAAGCACATCGAGGTGGATTGTCATTATACTAGAGACATGATTCAGAAGGGCTTCATTTCTACTTCTCATGTCAGTTCAGAGGACCAGACTGTTGATATATTCACCAAGCCATTGCTCAGAGGACCTTTCCAGAGATGTTCTTCCAAGCTGAGCATGATAGATATCTATGCTCCATCTTCAGGGGGAGTGTAGAGGTTTATGTTATGATGTACTGTTCTGTATTTCCTATTTATATAACGTACGTCTATGTAATTTACCCAAGGGTTTTCTCTCTATATAAGAGACCCAAGGGCTCTATGGAATAACACATCAGAGTATTGTTTACTCTAACATAATTGAACATCAACATGGAAACACATAAAAATAATAAGACAATGTGATATATGACGGCGATTGATCACCTCTTGCGACCATCGTAGAAGATTAATCACTTTGAAGAACACCTATAACTCTCTCAAGTCTCTCACTCTCTTCCTTCTCTTCTCTCTCTCTCTCTCAAATAAGTTGTTGCCTTCTCTTGTGGTTTTGGTTTGACATTGCACACCCTCTCTTTTTATAAAGTCTAAATACAATCTTAGATTGATTGTCAAAGTCAATCACAATCAATTAAGATGTCAATCAATCTCGATCAATCAAGATCCAATCAATCTCGATCAATCAAGATCCTAATGAGAATTAATCACATATAATCAAATTTCCTTCAACAATTACATGAAATACAATTCTATCATCTTAGGATCTAATTTTTTAAATCCCAACAATCTCCCCTTTGAGTTGAATTTCATCGTAATCTTTACGTCATCTTGATTCTACATTGGATTGTCCCTCAATATTTGCAAGCTCCACTTGTAATTGCCGCCTCCTTTGAGTGTCGTATCCATCGATGGGTGCCTTCAACATGCGTCCTCTTGGGCATGCTTGCACAACAAATGTTGTGCATTCTGACGTGGCACCACACATCTCTCGTGATTATATAGTGTGTCATCGCCCTCTGATAAAGCGAACTGCACTCGTTTCTCCTTGTTGCGCGCTTCTACATAGAGGTGACAATGACCTGCTACTTTCTTCTCAACCTGCTCGTTGTAGGAATAATTGGAGCGTTATCACTTATCATGACCCTTCTTTTGAGCTTGTATACCCGGTTCGATGTCTTCATTCAACATGTCAATACACATGCTCCTTTACTTCTTTTGGGAAATTCCTCTCCAATGGCGACTCAATGTCCTCACTACTCGATCATTCCTAATGAAATCAGATTCTTTGTTGTTGTGGGCACATGTCTGACACCTCTTAGAGTTCGCAATGCTCCATCAAATATGCAAAATTATACTGATTCAACTCCCTTAACATAGTGAACCTCTCCACCTGCTATCTTGATCATGTTATCATTGCATGGTTGATATGTACCGAACTATTGCCTGCATCAACACATGTAATCTGAACAAGCCACGTCCAAAAGCCATCATGAATCTGCTTTCATCTCTCTTACGCTAGCAAGCAAGTCTCCCTCATATATCAAGGTATAATCTTCTTAATCTAAGTCCGAATCACATACCTTTTTATTCCACATCTTGGACAATCAATAATTTTGTAACTCTCCTTCTCACAACGGAGGTGCCTTGAATCCTAACCATCAGTTGTACTGGACTCAGTTGGAGAACCATCATATTCTCCCCCACCCCACCATACCTTACCGTACGAGGGTCCCGCTGCCAGATCAGCAATTCGGGGGGGGGGGGGGGGGGGGGGGGCGGGGGGCATGTGCACCTCCACCCCCGGACGCACAAGTATTCAGATCTATTTATATCAAGGATCCATATGTACTGGGAATAGGATATAAACTTCCCTAGGGTTAGAGCTCTCGGTAGCCTATGTATTCTTCTTTCTCCACGCAGTGAAAAACGATTATCGCAACTCAAAGATGTAGCCAGTTACAGGCGAATCTTGTAAATCCATGAGCCCTCGTCCTTTTTTGCTCAATCGTTCTAGGTGTTTGCTTCCGCGATCTGCAACACATCCACAAAAATCTAAAGCATTGGTTAGACGGGTTCATACATGCTTGATTCAAAGATACTCATACGTGTTTGATTTTCGAAACAAAAGATGTTGCACTATCCAGAATATCTTTAAAGTGGAGATGACACCAGAATGAAGGAACCAACCATGCAAAGATGCAAATACAATCTTGCATTGGGTGAAGGCTATGCTACTTTTACTCTTGCTCAATAAAAGGTAACAACAAAATTGTAGAAACTACCTTTGTACATGGAATGTATTGTAATATCAATTATATGTAGATTATGTTCTTACAAATGTTAAGATAACATCAATGTAAAGCCCAAAAGAAAATTGTTTATAAAGATTCAAGGCATTACAATTCTTCTCATCAACCTAGTCTATGTTGGATCTCATGATCTTAACATATGGAAGACAAGGCACTATCCAAAAACAGTCCAACACCTTTATGTAGTCATTCATACAAGATTGCATCTGAAATAATCGTGAAAGAAGTACAAACTTCAACATATAACCAAGTATGGCTTCTCTTGTGTTCTTAGTAAGGGTGATTTTAGCGAGCTTAGTAAGGATGGTACAATTATTACACTGTAGTTTAAATCCATATTCAAAATGGAAGTCTAACTCATACTATTACATCATTATTGATTTGCTTGTGTTACGTGTAGGCTGTAGCGGAAGTAGAACACAAATCAACCATGCAATACGAAACAACCACGACACAAGATTTACGAGGTTCACCCGCAACTTGGCTACACCTCAATGGTAACGGTGGATATTTCTCAATATAATAGAATGACAATAGTACAAAAGATGTAGATTAACCCTAACCTTCAAGGGGTTTATATATCATTCATATTCAAACAAGTCCCCCTAGATATACAGATCCACTAACCCCAATACAATTAGGACGTGTATAGATACTTTTGCAGCGAGACCTTCACTTAAATGGAAAGCTTCACCCGCCAGCATTAGAGGAGATCATATAATGAAATATGCAATGTACTGAGTAAAAGAGACTAATTAGGATACTAGCATCTCCACAATCTCCACCTTGAATTGAATTTTTCAGAAGTGAAACAACAACTGCTAGATTCCACAATCACCTTCTCCTCCACGGGAGTATTGCCAACAATTGAGATCGAGCAAGTCCAAGCAATGTTTTAACTCTCCTAAGAATCGCTTTGATGAATACATCAGTTGGATTTTTTATTGTGCCAAACTTCTTTACATCGATCCTCTTTTAGAATAAATAAAGTAAAATCTTACATCAATATGCTTGGTATTCTTATGATGCACATGATTATTGTCTAGGCATATTGTGCTGAGACTATCAGAATATATGATAGCATGCTTTTGTCATAGACCAGAATCTCCAACTAAACCTTTTAACCATAAGCCTTCATTTCCAGCTTTTGTCAAAGCAATATGCTTTGCCTCTATAATAGACAGTAATTGTGAAGTAGCCTTCTAATCTATTACAAAACACCCCAAAGTAAAGACACATATTGTCAGCGATCTCCTCCCATTAACATTACAGCATTTTCAAAATATCAATATCCATCAATAAACATTTTGAACACTTCTATAGATAAGGCAAATATCGGGTGTTCCTTTCAAATACTGAAATGAACGCTCCTTTTGGGCGGGGGGGGGGGGGGGGGGGGGGGGTTCCATCAATATGCTAACATCATTCACAATATGAGTGATCTATGATCTTGTGCATACCATGGCATATATAGAACATCCAATTGCATAAGCATAGGGGATTCATGACTTGTGCTCTTTCTCTCCATTGATTGCGGTACAAAGGATGCTTTAAGATGAATTTGTCAAAGATGAAGTACTTAGAGGCTTTTGTTGTGGACAACCCAAAATTTCACCAAGATTTTATTACTATTGTTCTGTTATAATAGCAAGAGTTATTCTTTTGCATAATCTCTTATGATTTCCATCCTTAAAATCTTATTTATTGCATCAAGGACATGCATATCACACTTTAAACTAAAAAACTTCATATCATGAATAACTTTTCTTCTTAACAATAACCAACATATCATTGACGTAAAGTAAAAGATAGATGAACATATTATTAGATTTATTAATTATTTTGATTGAGTTATGTAACCCTTCGAGGGTATCTGTAATTATCCGTTGTTCCGCTCTCTATTGTTTTACTCTATGTAAGAATCCCTGGACCTATGGAATGAACAATGCAATTCATCCTTCTTTCTATTCTCCACATGACATGAGAGCTACGGTCCTAAATCGGGGCTCATACACACATACCCACCACCACTGCCAGCCCTTATCTCTCCCTCATCAATGAATCTTGCGTGAGGACCTCCGAGGGGTTGCACCTCCTACAAGGTCCCGTCCATGCCATCGACGTCCCCTTGGCGGAACCACTAAGGTGTTGTGGCACCTCCAGCGACGCTGCCTAGGTGATGCTACACCTCCCGTGGAGCTGCTAGGGCATCGCGAGCCCCTCTGCGCGATCACATTAGGGCATCACGAGTGGCCACATCAGGGCACCACTGCCTTCTTTGCCGGCCACAACGGTGACACCACCCCTCCTTTCGAACTGCCTAGTTGCTTGTGGAGACACCATTGAAAGGGTCTAACAATCACTCAAATGCCACATGCGACATAGCACCTGCTCTCAACACAAGATGATTATTGGAGGTGTCTAACCCTCTTACAATCTGCCGGAGGTATCTATCCCTCCACGTTTATCACTGGAGGTGTATATCCCTCCGTGATTCTACTAGAGGTGTCTATTCCTTTGTGATATTTGACAACAATGGCTTCTAACCCTAACGAGACCAAGCCTCTATTTACTAAGTCCAACATGATGGTGAAAGGGACCACCATAAAACTCAAGGGGGCTGACAAATACATCATGTGGTCTCGTGCATTCAATGTTTTGTTGGAGGATAGAGGAAGATCTCTATCCTTACGAAGGATCCTCTAGTGAAGACTGACAAGGGATGTGATACTTGGCTAGGAGATAAATACCAGGTCATGACACGGATGACCAACTGTGTTGAGTCTCAATTTGCAGCCAATCTCTAGTTCAAGGAGACTGCAAAGGAGATGTGGGATGAGCTCACCGAAACTTACTCGTAATAGACCACAAATCTTGACTAGCATATATCTATATGTGGAATTGGTTTGCATCACAAGGGGGAATCCAATTTTATGGAATGCTACCGCACTCTTTAGGGCCTTTCTGAGGAGCTTGCAAATTTCCAGCCAACCTATTGCCCTTAACAAGTGACAAAGCGATCAGAGTAGCAGGTCTACAGATTCCTCATTGGACTGCATCCTCACTATCAGAATGTGAATGATCAATTTGTCACCTTTGACACATTGTCATCGCTCAAGTTGATCTTTGGACGTCTTCGGGAGATTGAGTCTTCTGTTAATCGAGCATCTTCTCTATGACCTGTAGAGAGTTCTGACTTTTTGGATTCTTCGGGACAAGACGATCGACATAGTTTTCATGGCGGACTAGCCATGACTTAGGTCGTGATCGAGGTCATGATTTTCGTTTTTGTTGTGGCCGAGATTTTAGCCAAGGTCATGGTCGTGATAGTGGTTATCATGGTTATCCTTGTATCAGAAGAGTAATCATCCTTCTGACCACTACTCGACAAAATATGGCCCTCCTCGTGTACATGTTGCTTCTGTCGAATATGATACTACAGAGACAGCCTACTCTTGATCATGTCCAGTCTGGCCAGACAGTTCAGCTCACAAACGCTGATTAGTCTCATTTGATGCAACTGCTACAGAACTCCAGTGCCACTTCCAGTGACAATACACCTACTTCACCTTTAATATCTACCTCAGGTACCTTAGCCAACTTAGTAACTGCCACAGCACCTGCATGGATTATTGATATTGGTGTTTACACACATATAATTAGAGAAGGTAGATTGTTGACCTCCTCCTAATCTTCTTCCACTGTGAAGTCAGTCCGAGTCGTCATTAGTGCTCATTCTCCCGTTACCTTAATCAAAACCATGGAGATCTCTTCCAAACTACGTATTACTGGAGTTCATTGTGCCTAAGATTGTCCTTTGAGCTTGTTGTTTGTTCATAAGTTATGTGCTAAACTGAATTGTCGTGTCATTTTTTATGAGCTTTATCGCTATTTTCAGGACATCAGGACGATGCAAATTTTTGGTGGGGACATGAAAAAATGGGCTCTACTACCTTGACATCCCTACGGACTCTAATTTACCACATTAAGTAGGGTCGGCAACATGGATTCTTTGCCTCCATTAAAATATATTTTGGTTCATTCTTGAACATAGATCCAAATATCTAAATCCCTTTGGGTAGTCTCCTTCCAACAGTTCTTGGTCCTTCCTCTCCCTCTCTTAACCAGCTCAACATCTCAAATCTCGCATCTTATAACCAGTGCATTAGCCAACCTCATTTGTAAATTGTCAAACCATCTTAAGCAGTTCTCTCTCGCCTTATCCTCTATCGAAGCTACACCAACTTTCCTTCTGATCGCATCAATCCAAATCCGATCTTTTAGTGTATGACCACACATCTATCATAGTGCATTGGCCTTACTACTGGCTATGTATACCTAAACAAAATCCTCAAACAATAATGAAAGGGAAACTAAAAATATCAAATCAGCACCGTCGTCCTTATTATAGCATGTATATTTATCAAATACAGAAGCAATGTATTTAAACAATCTAGATGCTTTTCTGTAGGAGTACCTTACAAAATGCAAATGTTATCCTAACAGCAACTAGTGGTCAAAGACTTCTTCATCTACAAACTCTACAATCTCAACCAAGGACCCATGGCAGTCTTCTCATCTGCGAACTCTATGATAATCTCATCAAATATAGCATGATCGTAGAGTATTTATTTTATTCCTACATCAACAACTCCGAAGGTTCGAGTGCCTTTACTTTATAGTTGCCCAACAATACCAGATGCACTGCTGCTTAAAATGACATGCATCTTACTTGCCGGTGACCGAAGTCATTCCTCCGAGTAGACTTCTCAATCTTTATATAATGCAATGTCATCTCCTTGCTTCAAACCAATCCAAATACTCATAAAGTAGAATGCAAATAAAATACACATATAAGAAAGCATGAAACAACTATGACATTCGAAAGGTTCTTAACTGGATACATCTTATGTGGTGGCAACGTTAGACCTCTCTCAATATGGTGTAAAAAAGTAGTATGGATGTTACAGAATAACTTTAAACCTAATGGGACTTATATAGCATTCATGTATAGATAACTCCCCTTAAATGGATGAATTTACTAATGGATATACAATTAGGACATGTAAACATAATTATGCAGCAAGACCAGCATTCAGATGCGGGGCTTGGCCCACTAATTTTGGGGAGGATCACATAACGAGCTCTATAAGAACATGATTGAACATTTAGGGTTATTATTCAAGGTATCTCAACATCTTGAATCCGAACCCATCAATGTGCACAATGCAATTATGCCCCATGTTCGCAACCTCCTCTATTACTAGATGCTGGCTACCTGGTCAACGAGTTAAGGTGGCATGTAAGTCTTCCCTAGCAAGAACTCAAGGAGAAACCTTCAAAAACCTAATCAAAGATCCATGTATTATATGTGTAAAGATATAAAAGACAAAATGTGGAATTAATAACAAGAAGAAACCTTAATTTTACGTGAAATCCTACTCCCTACGGAGCGGGATGAACCATGGGAGAAAGTTACAAATACATGTATTTTTTATTTAGTTTCTCACGAGATAAAAGAGGACTAGCCGACCCTACTTAATTGTGGGAAAATGCTTTGTTGTTGTTGTTGTTGAAGAGATACAAGAGGTCGGGGCTCTTTATATAATCCCACCAACTTATCAATGTCCCAACAATAAGCAATACGGGACTAAATACTAAATCGTGTAAGTAGATCTTGGAGGGATCCAACTACCCCTCTAAAGAGCAAATCATTTGGCCAAAATAGTGGTCCCTTTATAAAGCATTATTAGACCATAAGAATATATTTGGTGGAATAAATCATTGCTCGATGGAATAAGGTAGAGCAAATGCCTGGTTTTAGAGCAAATGCCTGGTTTTACTTTTTGTATTCAAATATTGATGGCATCACTTCCAAGAGATAAGCCTGAAATGCTGATTGATTGAGGTAATAAGTTGTAAATATTATAAATAGAAGAGCATAATTTTGATTACAATGGTGATACAGATATTTATAACTTAAATCATACATTAAGATCGAAGAAAACACCTATTCCACCCAAGGTTGGCATAGGTCTGAACAATAAGTCAGTTTATGTAACGCCCTAGCATAGTCCAACATTGGACATGTTGGGAAACAAACCATCGGATACGGATGTGGATGTGCAATCGACCACCACCAAGGAAGTACATGAAGAAAAGATAACTAGATATGATGGTGGTCGGTCACCTCTCGCGACTACCGGAGAAGAAAGATCACTATAAATTAGAACGAGTACAACTCTCTCCGTTTCCTCGTTCTCTGACCCCCCCCCTTCTTTAGGGATTGCATTATTGTGGTGGTGCGAAGGAAATGTCTCCATCTCCCTCTATATATAGCTCAATTACAACCCCATAGTCGTATTCCCATCAAGACTATAAATAAAATACAACTCAACTACTATTAGGATTAGGAGTCCCATCCCATTAGGATTCATAATCCTTATATGACCCTAATCCTAACAATCTCCCCTTGAATTCCACCACGATCTCTTCATCGTCTTGAGTCTACACGGAGCCATCCTCGTCATATGCAAGTCTCATTAGCAAGAACTCACCGCCTCTGTGTGACATGCCCATCACTAGGTGCCATCAACGTGCCACATTGCACGATCTCCTGCCAGCCGCCATAAGCAGTATTCTTCGACGCCTCTGATCGATTTATCCAAGAGACTATCATATCACGGCTTCTGAGGATTGTGCATCTATTGCATCGCGTCGTCTCATCAATGTCGCACCTCGCTCTTATCCATAGCATTGTATCCTTTCAACAATGTTGAACATGTCTCTGATACCAGTTGTTGGGAAGCGAACCACCTGATATGGTCTCTGCTCGGCTACCGGATGAACCCTCGGATACGAATGTGGATGCTCGAGGGTTCATCCAATAACTGAGGAGAGACGTACTAGGTGGTTCATATCCGGACTATTGGTATCATAGCCAGATTCAACGTTGTTGAATGGACACGATGCGACGGATCAGAACAAGGTTCGACGTCAACAAGACGACACAATACAGTAGATGTGCAATATTCAGAAGTCGTTATATGGTGGTCTCTTGGATAAATCGATCAGAGGTGTCAAAGAATATTGCTAGCAGCGCCTAGCATAATATCGTGCAAGGTACCACGTTGAGGGCACCCAACGACGGGTGTGTTACCCAGAGGAGGTGAGTTCCTGCTAATGAGACTTGCAGATGACGAGGATGGATAGTGTAGACTCAAGAAGAGATCGTGTTAGAATTCAACTCAAAGGGGAGATCGTTAGGATTATAGTCATATTAGGATTAGCAATTCTAATAAGATGGGACTTCTAATCCTGATAGCAGTTAAGTTGTATTCTATTTCTAGTCCCGATGGGAATAGAATTATACGATTGTAATTAGGCTATATATAGAGTGGATGGGTGCATTGCCTCCACACCACAACAATAATGCAACCCCTAAAGAAAAAGGGGGAGAGAGAGAAGAGAGGTGAGAAAGCGAGGAACGGAGAGAGTTGTATTTGTTCTGATTTATAGTGATCTTTCTTCTCCGATGGTCGCGAGAGGTGACCGACCACCATCATATCTGGTTGTCTTTTCTTTACGTGCTTCCATGGTGGTGGTCGATTGTGCATCCACATTTGTATCAGGTGGTTCGTATCTCCAACAACCAACATATGAGCGAAGACTTTACGGGGTCATGTCCCAACAAGATACTCACAAAGTGTGAGAGTGAGTTATAAGTGGTATGGATTACTACTTGACAACTTGTTAGCATTTTTGGTGGTTGTCAACAGGTCTAATCGGGTCCAACCCAAGTTGTAGGGACATATTTTCCCCGATAATGGTATGGGGATCTAAGCCTAAGATATTACATGGCATATCTTGGAACAGGTGATACCAAACACAAAATGAACCCATTGATGTCCCCACCCAATAGTGGCTCAAGACCGCGGGAATATGGATACAAAAACTGGATTTCTTAAACGTTTGTGGGGTGCAAGTGAAGTACTGCGGATCTTGGATACTGCCACAGGGAAGGATCGTCAGAGCCTGCCCCCTCACATTGTTTTCTTAAAAACTGCTTCTATCTTGTTAGAGTAAAACAATACTCTGATGTGTTATTCCATAGAGCCCTCGGGTCTCTTATATAGGGAGAAAACCCTTGGGTAAATTACAGAGTCTTACAAAATATAAATAGAAATTACGGAACAATAAAACGTAACATATATAAGTCTCTACACTCCCCCTCAAGATGGAGCATAGATATCTATCATGCTCAGCTTGGAAGAACATCTCTGGAAAGGTCCTCTGAGCAATGGCTTGGTGAATATGTCAGCAGTCTGGTCCTCTGAACTGACATGAGAAGTGGAAATGAAGCCCTTCTGAATCATGTCCCTAGTATAATGACAATCCACCTCGATGTGCTTTGTTCTCTCATGAAAAGCTGGATTGTTGGCAATAAACAATGCTGCCTGATTGTCACATTGAAGATTCATAGGCAAGGGGACATCTACATTCAAATCTTCTAAGACTGCTTTAACCCACATCATTTCTGTGCTTGCTTGTGCCATGGCTCTGTATTCGGATTCAGCACTGGATCTCGCCACAACAGTCTGTTTCTTGCTTTTCCAAGAAACTAAAGAGCTTCCTATGAAGATAGCAAATCCAGAAGTAGATTTACGATCCCTTGGACATCCTGCATAATCAGCATCTGCACAAGCTGAAATAGACAGATCTGTATCTTTCTTGAATAGCAACCCTGTGCCTGGAGAAGACTTCAGATATCTCAATATCATATACAAGGCATCCATATGAACTTGCCTCGGCTGCTCCATAAATTGACTCACCCGGTTTACTGCAAAGGCAATATCCGGTCGAGTTATAGTAATGTATAAGAGCTTACCCACCATCTCTCTGTACCTTCTTTTGTCCACCTCCTCGGTATCATCGTCGTACAGCTTCATGCTTGGGTCCATAGGTGTACTTGAAGGTCTGCATCCAGTCATTCATGTTTCAACTAGCAAGTCTGTGACATATTTTCTTTGAGTCATCACCATTCCTTGTGCATTTCTTGCAAACTCTATCCCCAGAAAAAATCGTAGCGTGCCCAGATCCTTCGTAATGAACTGGCTTCCCAACAGGGACTTGGTTATCTCAATCCCCTGAGCATCATCTCCTGTAACCAAGATGTCATCAACATATATCATAACAACAACTGTACCTCTAGGGGTCTTCTGGACGAACAGTGAATGGTCCGCATTTGATCTCCTGAACCCCTGTCGTTCAATTAGCTGGGAAAGCTTCTGGAACCATGCTCGGGGACTCTGTTTGAGGCCATAGATAGCCTTATGAAGTCTGCACACCATCTGAGTCTCCCCCTCAGCAGCAAACCCTGGTGGTTGCTGCATGTAGACTTCCTCCTGTAGGTCACCATACAAGAAAGCATTCTTGACATCAAGCTGGAAAATGGTCCAGTTACGTACCACAGCAACAGATAGGAGGATGCGAAGAGTGGAGTGTCTCGCCACTGGTGAAAAAGTATCCAAATAATCTACCCCATACGTCTGGGTAAATCCCCGTGCTACAAGTCTGTCCTTGTATCTATCGAGACGTCCATCCGCATGATATTTCACTGTAAACACCCACTTGCAACTCACCACGGAGGCACCTGGAGGAATGTGGACAAGAGACCAAGTCCCTCTAGATTGCAAGGCACGCATCTCCTCTTCCATGGCTAGACGCCAGCAATCAATCTTCATGGCATCCTGATATGTCCGTGGAATCTCAACTGACGAGACAGCAGCTGCAAACTTCTGGAAATCCCCATTGAGACGATGAAATGAGACTTGAGAGGCAAGAGGATATGAAGCACACTGTCTTCGCTGCTTCCTGTGAGCAATGGGCCGATCCAAATCATCCATCACTGTGTTGAGCGGTTGATCCTCCTCCTGTAGTAAAGGCTCCTGCACTGGTGCATTGTCTAACCCATCATTATTGTTAACATCAGAACATACCTGAGGCGTGTTGGATGGTTGACATGTAGCTTGAGCAGGGCCTGGCCGCCTTGTATAGAACTTAGTAAAAGGTACAACTGGAGGTGGTGGCAGGGGTGGTGGTGGTGGTGGTGGTGGATGTGGTGGTGGAGTAGAGGATTGACCCAGGCTTGGAGGTGGAGGCACATAGACATTGGAATCTGTGGATGTAGAGGAGACCAATCTGTCACCTGCAGGGGAGAAGTACATGACAGGTTCGAAAAATGTAACATCTGCACTGACATAGTACTTATCATGAACGGGGTCATAGCAACGATATCCTTTTTGTGTCCTGGAGTAGCCCACAAAAACACACTTGATAGCCCTAGGAGAAAGCTTATCAAGTCCTGGAGACAAGCGGTGGACAAAAGCAACAGTGCCAAAGACTCGAGGTGTAAGAGTAAACAAATCTCTGTCAGGAAAGAGAACAGAGATAGGAGACTTTTCCCCAAGAACAGTTGTAGGCATGCGGTTGACCAGATAGCATGTTGTAAGAATAGCATCCCCCCAAAAAGATAATGGAGCACAACTCTGAATAAGTAATGTGCGAGCAATATCAAGGAAATGGCGATGTTTCCGTTCTGCAACCCCATTTTGTTGAGATGTGTATGCACATGTTGTTTGGTGGATAATGCCTTTAGAAGAAAGAAAACTAGCAAGGGAACGAGTGCAGAACTCCAATGCATTGTCAGTACGCACATACTTAACAGTAGACGAAAAAACATTTTGAACTTCATTGATAAGATTTTGAATAACACTTCCTGCTTCGGATTTATTTTTGAGAAGAAAAGTCCAGGACACTAGAAAAATCATCGACCACCACTAAATAGAACCTGTGCCCCTGATGATCTGGGACACGACTGGGACCCCATATATCTATGTGAAATAACTCAAATGGGGAGCGACTGCTCCGACTCTGACGACTGGGGAAGCTGGACCGATGGTGCTTCCCTAACTGACAAGCTTCACAACGAAATGATGAACTCGGAGAAATCTGAGGCAGGAGGTGACGCATTTTCTGTAGTGGCAGGTGACCGAATCGAAGATGCCAGGTATACAGAGACACAGAGCCCTGGGAATGTAGTGAGACGCCAGCAAAAGAGTTCCGTACAAGACGATAGAGGCCATTGTGCTCATAACCACAGCCAATCACCTTGCCCGTTAGTATGTCCTGAAAAATAACAGACGATGGGTCAAAAATAGCACGACAGTGCAAATCTCGTGTAATCTGACTAATGGATAAAAGATTCATCGAGAATTCTGGTGCATGTAAAACATTCTGTAAGTGCATAGATGGCAGCAAAGCCGTCTCCCCCTGACCGATGATAGGGGAATGTGTGCCATCAGCAATGAGTACAGAACGACCAGGCTGGACAGGTCTATAGGACTGCAGAATCTCTTTCTCACGACAGAGATGATGGGTGGCTCCAGAATCAACAATCCATCCTGTGAGATCATGGTTATGATATGAGCCGGAGGGACTACCTGAGGCACTGGCTGAGGCAGATGTACTCGCCGATGCCGAAGCCGCAACATCAGACGCATCAGCACCCTCTGATGATGACTGTGGCATGATATCACGAAGCCGTGCCACTAGCTCCTCGAACCTGTGATCTGGAGTAGATGCTGGTGGACCCTGAACATGATCAGCGACACGTGCAGAAGGAGGAAAGCCATGCTTGGAATAGCATGTATCCTCCGAATGACCAGTACGACGACAGAATGAGCACGTAGAGCGTATGCGACCTCCACGGCCACGTCCACCACTTCCTCTGCCACGAAATGAGAAGGAACTACCTCGTCCTCTGGAGACAGCCATTGCCGAGGGAGGTGTAGTCGTTGTGTTCGATGGAACTGGAACACGACTGAGCCGTCTGTAGACTTCTTCCATTGGTGGAATGGTGGCATCAGCAAGGATCTGAGAACGTGCTGCCTCATATTCAGGATCAAGGGCAGCAAGTAAGACGCCAACCATAGTAGCGTTGCGGAACGTCTTCTGCTGTTCCGGCGTGGCTGTGAGTGGAATGGTGCTATAAAGTTTCTCGAACATTCCACGAAGAGACGTGTACAGAGAATGAAGAGGCCTCCCATTTTGCTTCGTGGTAAAGATATCATGCTGCAACTGCAGCATCTTGGTCTCGTTCCGTACCTAAGAGTACGTCGTGGCCAGAATATCCCACATCGCCTTGGCGGTGGGTTGATGGAGGACATCATTTGCTATCTCCATTGTGAGCGTACCCGACAACCAGACTTTGGCGTACGCGTCATCGGCCTCCCATGAGGCATATATTCCCGTCTTCTCCGGCGGTTCATCTTCGGTAAGAATATGCTTCTTACCACACGACTTCATGAGACTGAGAAACTGCATAGCCCACAGTTCGTAGTTTGTCCCGTCCATTTTGACGATAGGTGCCGAACCTTTGAAGGCACCGATGGCGGGCATATCAACCTTTTGATCTGACATACTGCCGGAGAAGAAGAACTAGGGATGATAGACCAAGAGACAGGTGTCTACCACGACATGTGAGGATTCAAGTGCACATGTAGACGTTATGCACTTGAACCCATCATCTATCCGAGCCCGACCGAAGCGGAACGAACGGCAGGGAGGCTAATGAAGCCTCGGCTGTGAAGGGGCGGCGGGGCTAGGGCCCGCAGCGGCTTGGCGGGGAACTGGCAGGGGCCTGCGGGGGCCTGGCGGGGATGGCTGGGTCCGGCAGTGGCCTGGTGGGACCGCCTGGGGCCTCGCAGGCGATGGGGCTGGAGCCTGGATGGTCTGGCGGCGGGTCTGGAGAGGCCCGGCGACTGGGCTGGGGGCCTGGAAGGCCTGGCGGAGATGCTGGGGGCCTTGAGAGGCTGGTTGACGGCAGCGGGAGGGGTTGGAGAAGTCGGCGGCGGTGGGGGGGGGGGAGAGCGGAGGAAACCCTAGGTTAGGGTTAGGGCTCTGATACCATGTTAGAGTAAAACAATACTCTGATGTGTTATTCCATAGAGCCCTCGGGTCTCTTATATAGGGAGAAAACCCTTGGGTAAATTACAGAGTCTTACAAAATATAAATAGAAATTACGGAACAATAAAACGTAACATATATAAGTCTCTACATATCTCATATCATATGATATGCCTCAACAACATCTATGAATATTCTCTTTCTGAACTCACTCCCTTATCTATACTCTTAATCCTCTTTCAGCAATCTTTTATCTTTTCAGTTGTCTTAAGTTAAATTCCAAGATGCTTCCTCTTGGGAGGATTAAGAGTATAGATCTGTACTCTTAATCCATTCGCATGCTAGGCTTTAAAATATTGCCGATTTGGTTAAGATCTGTACTATTCTTTCTGTTTTTCATTTATTATTATTTATGTGTCATTTATCTGATCATCTTAAACCTCTCTCAACAAATCATGATCTCAATAGGAAGCTCAAGTTTAGTAGTACACCACTGACCCCACTTTATAAGGGAAAAAGACAACATTTGTCTCTGTATGTGTGTGTGTTGAGAAGGTAGCCATGTAAAAGATATTAGGTAGTTGAGCATTGCGTTTGCAGGAGCTCCAGTGTCCAAACAACAATATCCTTACTCTATTAGAGCCATTTTAACACTTGTAGACTAGTTTGGCGATCAGAAGTTCCACTTGGATCTTCCACAGCTTTCTTCTCAACTCCAATGGACAGTTCTCGGTAATTGGGTCAATACATTGTCAAATTCAAATTGCTTGAAAGCATACTGCACTTGCAGATATCATGCGGTGCAGGTGCTGGGGGTATATCGTCCAACCAAGGATGCTGCTACTGCATAAAGCTCGAAATGTAATGTGCAGTCTGAAACAGTCGTCCAAAAGCCTCATTGATCATTACATGTAGTTGCTATCATTGGATGATAAATGTCAAGTTAATTGTTATGTAAAAGTGAACTAATACAGTTACCGCAAACAGGACATATTGGAAAGCAACTTTTGGCATAAGGTATCACATCTCAGCAATGTGCAAGATTCAGTAAAGTTTAGTACTTCCATCCAAAAAAAATTAGAGCTCTTAGTTAGAGCAAACTGGTAGAATATCAAGAGATTAGAATCTTAATGGAGAAATTTCTTGAAGCTTAAGAAACTTAAGTATGGTCATAATTATAATTTATAAGGATTCTAATAGATTGAATAATTTCTGTAGTATCTATAGTGCATGATTCACATCTCCCAACATTCTAAAACTAGTACCATGAGAAATCCTGATTCCAGGCTAAGCACTACAAAGTTTTAAACACCCAGATCAGAGGACTGAGGATGTTAGGTATTGTCCCACATAAACAAAACAAACAACAACGCAATTAATAGATGTGGCACAGTGATTTGTCAATGCAAAACTCTTGTAGATCAGAAGCAAAAAACTATGGACAAAGAAAGATTCCACTCAATAGAAGTAAGGAGTACAACACATACAAAATACTAGGAGAAATGCTCTCCAGGAATAGAAAGCATTAAAATCTTGCCACTTAACCCAACATACAAACAGATACATAACGCATGCATTTCTAAATGGATTTGCAATCAGATCGAAAAATCGGAACGGCATTGTCGCTCCCTCAACCCATGATCGTTGTCCTAAAAAGGGCATGACCATGACCAACTCAGGGCCTGGACAACAGGGATGCCAATGAACTTAGAACAAGTTCATTCTTTTGGCATTCAAATTGAGAGCATCGGGATCCGACATCCGCGGGTATTTCTATTGAGATTAGTTCTGACATATAGCTCTACTATGCTGCATCCCACGGGCAAGTAACCATTTGCATAGACATGAACTACCACTGGGCACTTTCCATTTGGGGAAAAATAAGGATCAGTGTGAATGAACTCACCAACAGTAACTCAGCAATCTTCACCTGCCTGGAGCTGCGATCTTCTTCAATACAGCAGTTCTAGCATGGACGATGAACTTACGACACTTCTCCACCTGCTTCTCCAGACCTTCAATGCCCTCCATGAACTCATCCATCCTCCTCGCAATGTCCTCCACCCCGACCTTCACCGCCTCATCACCCCGTGACGCGAACTCGGCGCTGCTTAGCAGCGCCTCAATCTTGCCCTGCAAATTAGTGACAAGCGCCCCAATGCTATGCAGTTCCCCTATAGTCACCTCCGTCCCCCGCTCCATCATCTCGACAACCTCCTTCTCCTTTTCCAGCCTATCCACAACCCCCTTCCACAGCGAATTGAACCACTTCCCCATGGGTCCAACTGCCACAGTCCCCGCACTGGCCAGCGCAGTCACCAGCGGCGGAGCCGCCATCGCGGCAGCCACCACCGAGCATATAAGCACGGCGGAGAATGCCGACACGAAGATCACGGTGGATATGCGCCTCCATGCTTTCACATTTTTCAACTTCTTATCCAATTTCCGCTTCCTGATCTGTAAATTCTCCAGCAGTGTCCTCTGCTGCGTGCGCACGGAGAGGAAGAGCTCGAAGAACTCAGGTGTGAAGGGAACGCCGGCTTCCCTGAACCTCCCAAGCTCCTCAAGGGTCTTCTCATACCCCATGGCGGAGCCCTCGTCGTTGCGGAAGCAATTGAGAGCGACGCGGAGGACGAGCTGTTGATCTCGCACGCTGCGGAGGCAGGAGTTGAGGCGGACGCAGAAGTTCAGGGTTTTTTCGCTGTTGTCGATGTAGTCGCGGACGAGGCGGATGAGGTCTTGGTCAGCGCGGAGGTCCTCGGGGCACCTGAGGATCAGCTCCACGGCGTCGTGGTTGGTGTCGAGGAGGGCGGCGGTGACGGAGCGGAGGGAGCGGAGGGAGACTGCGGCGGAGGCGGTGGCGTTGGACTGGACGGCGGCGGTGGCGTCGGACTGGACAGAGGCGATGGCGCCGCGCGTGCGTTCCTCGACGGCGGATCCGAAGCAGCGGAGGTCCGGGTCGGACTTGCAGGCCTCCTCGCAGGTTTGGAGCTCCGAGGCGTACTGAGACGATGAAGAAGCGTCGGAGTTCGCACCATTGGAGCTGCCTTCGTTGCGGCCGCGGCGGCTGCTGCGGCTGCCGAAGCTGGTGGCTCGGAATGAGAACGTGCTGTGGACGGAACCCATGGTTCGATCTTGATGGGCACCGTAATGTTGGTCGGATCGAGTAGGAGGAGCTGAATTGGTTTGGGGAAAGTGTTCAAGAGTGCTCGGAGGGATCTAATCGTTCGCGGGAAGACGACGGAGTAGTTGGGTGAAGATGAGAGGAAGAGAGTGTGAGAGTCCGGTCAACGGTGGTGATTTCCGCGGGGAGAAGAGAGGAAATTTTGGACTTGCGGCACATTGGGATGGAAACTTCCGAGTTCTAATATCACATTTCTTTGTGTAATTAATTAATGGAAGGGTGTGATGAACTAAACTAGTGTTAATTTGATCTTAATGACAGAATCATGTGTGGATTATTCCTGTGATTCGGATTGTTGGATGTGCATATTGGTTCCTTTCCAAACAATGATTTAGATTCTCAGTCCGTTACAAGGAAAAATGATCATGACAACTTGTTCAATTCCGATCAAACTGGACATGTTGACGACCACCAACTTGCTTAAGTCTCAGTTGTCAAGTAGTAATCTCCACCACTTGTAATCCACACTCACATCGTAAGTTTTAGATATTAGACTATGATTGGGGTTGAGGCAGTGACGGAGACAGGGGGCGGGTGGGTGGGTGCTTAGCCCATCCAAGTCTCAAATAACCTCTCTATCTTATATACTTTATATTGAAAAAAAAATATATCCATTAAGATGTGGTATATAGTGGATCTTACTGATTTTTTAAATACAAATTAATTTCAATATATATCAATATATCTATAAAGTAGTAATATTAAAATAACAATAATCAAAATTTATTATATAGATAGTAATTGTACTCCACAAGTAAGGCACCCAAAGGGTTTTAAATGGGTAAACAGACGGATACAGATATAGATGTTACAGTATCTTTATCTGTTTTTAAATACGAATATGGATGTGGATATGGATATTGATGGATATTAAAACTATACTGCCATATCCTTAAACAATAGAACAAGTATAAAATGGATACTTAACATTCGAGTTAGATTAGAAGTACTCTCTAGATTAGCTCAAATGTATGTGTAATGAATGAAATGCATGCGATATAAATATAAACAATTTACGGATATCATTAAAATTATATAAAATACAATAAAAGGAGGTACAAAATTATATTATATATGGTTAATAATAAATTTACAATTATATTTAGGGGTTTTATCACTTATGCCCCTCTGAGATATCGCAATTTCAGTTATACCCCTATCTTTTTGGTAATATCAGTTGTACCCCTCACTTCTTTCTCCGTTATCACTTGTGTCCTTCCGTCAGATTGACCGTCAATGAGTTGACTTAACCATGGTTTTTTCAAACCTTGGTGCGGTTAAGAAGGGTATTATTGTCCAGACATCTTCTTCATCTTCTTCATCCTCCATTTGTTCTTCTTCCTTTTTCTTGATAATTTCTCTCTCTTAGTGACACCTTCATGCATCCATCGAATCTCTAAAATTTTTACATTTTCACGGATATATCACTCATTAGGATCAAACGGTGAATTTTATTGAATTTTTTGATGAATTTTTATGAATCAATTAGTAGAAAATTGAACAGTAGAAAATAAGTCTGAATGCACTGCAATGTTGAGCTGCCCAAGCACAGTCTGGGAAAACCATGAACAAAAGAAACATGCAAGAAGGGCATGTATTGAATTGAAGAAGCATGAGAATATGCACATGGGTTTGATACAGAGGACTATTGCCAAGCTCAAGAACCTCCAGTTTCTTGGTCTCAGCAGGAACTACCTCTCCGACACGATCCCTCCTCGCATTTCTGAGATGAAGGAGCTCAGGACGATCGATCCCAGCTTCAATCAGATCACCGGAAGCATCCCGGCATCCATCGCGGCAATCCCAGTGCTCACCAATCTGATGCGGGGGGTCGGAGAGGGGAGGGGGGAGATGCTGGGGGGTCGGAGGGGGGAGATGCTGGGGGTGGTGCTGTAGGGGGTCGGAGGGGGGAGATGCGGGGGGCGGTGCTGCGGGGGTCGGAGGGGGGAGATGCTAGGGGTGGTGTTGTGGGGGGTCGGAGGGGGGAGATGCGGGGGGCGATGCCAGGGGTGGGGGGAGGGAGTGCAGGGGCGGAGGAGGGAGATGCGGGGGGTCGGAGGGGGGAGATGCGGGGGGAGATGCGGGGGGTGCATGGGGAAGTGGATCTTATTGATTTTTTAAATACAACTTAATATCAACATATATCAATATATCTATAAAGTAGTATTATTAAAATAACAATAATCAAAATTCATTATATAGATAGTAATTGCACTCCACAAGTAAGGCACCCAAAGGGTTTTAAATGGGTAAACAGACGGATACAGATATAGATGTTACCCTATCTTTATCTATTTTTAAATACGAATATGGATGTGGATATGGATATTGATGGATATTAAAACTATACTACCATATCCTTAAACAATAGAACGGGTATAAAATGGATACTTCACATTCGAAGATTAGAAGTACTCTCTAGATTAGCTTAAATGTACGTGTAATGAATGAAATACATGCGATATAAATACAAACAATTTACGGATATCATTAAAATTATATAAAATACAACAAAAGGAGGTACAAAATTATGTTATATATGGTAAACCAAAAATTTACAATTATATTTAGGGTTTTTATCACTTGTTCCCCTCTGAGATATCGCAATTTCAGTTATACCCCTATCTTTTTGGTAATATCAGTTGTGCCCCTCACTTCTTTCTCCGTTATCACTTGTACCCTTCCGTCAGATTGACCGTCAATGAGTTGACTTAACCATGATTTTTTCAAACCTTTGTGCAGTTAAGAGGGGTATTATTGTCCAGACATCTTCTTCATCTTCTTCCTCCTCCATTTGTTCTTCTTCTTTTCTCTTCATAATATCTCACTCTTAGTGACACCTTCATGCATCCATCGAATCTCTAAAAATTTTATATTTTCGCGGATATATCACTCATTAGGATCAAACGGTGAATTTTATTGAATTTTTTGATGAATTTTATGAATCAATTAGTGAAAAATTTAACAGTAGAAAACAAGTCTGAATGCACTGCAATGTTGAGCTGCCCAAGCACAGTCTGGGAAAACCGTGAACAAAAGAAACATGCGAGAAGGGCATGTATTGAATTGAAGAAGCATGAGAATATGCACATGGGTTTGATACCAAGGACTATTTCCCAGCTCAAGAACCTCTGGTTTCTTGGTCTCAGCAGGAACTACCTCTCCGGCACGATCCCTCCTCACATTTCTGAGATGAAGGAGCTCAGGACGATCGATCTCAGCTTCAATTAGATCACCGGAAGCATCCCGGCATCCATCGCAGTGATCCCGGTGCTCACCAATCTGATGCGGGGGATCAGAGGGGGGAGATGCTGGGGGTCGGAGGGGGGAGATGCTGGGGGCGGTGTTGCGGGGGGTCGGAGGGGGGGGGAGATGCTAGGGGCGGTGCTGCGGGGGTCGGAGGGGGGAGATGCTAGGGGCGGTGCTGTGGGGGGTCGGAGGGGGGAGATGCGGGGGGCGATGCCAGGGGTGGGGGGAGGGGGTGCAGGGGCGGAGGAGGGAGATGCGGGGGGTCGGAGGGGGGAGATGCTGGGGGCGGTGCTGCTGGGGGTCGGAGGGGGGAGATGCTAGGGGCGGTGCTGTGGGGGGTCGGAGGGGGGAGATGCGGGGGGCGATGCCAGGGGTGGGGGGAGGGGGTGCAGGGGCGGAGGAGGGAGATGCGGGGGGTCGGAGGGGGGAG
This sequence comes from Ottelia alismoides, assembly GCA_037367405.1. Classification (NCBI taxonomy): domain Eukaryota; kingdom Viridiplantae; phylum Streptophyta; class Magnoliopsida; order Alismatales; family Hydrocharitaceae; genus Ottelia; species Ottelia alismoides. The sequence goes on from JAZKJV010009781.1 coordinate 117,350, forward strand.
ATGCTGGGGGCGGTGCTGCTGGGGGTCGGAAGGGAGAGATGCGGGGGGCGGTGCAAGGGGCGGAGGGGAGTGCAGGGGGTCGGAGGGGGGAGGTGCAGTGGGCAGAGGGGGTGCGGGGGGGGGGGGGGGGGGGGGGGGGGGGGGCAGTGCGGGGGGAGGTGCAGGGGGCGGAGGGGGAGGTGCGGGGGGCGGAGGAGGAGGACGGGGACGGAGGCGAGGCACGTGGGCGGAGCAAGAGGCTTGGGGGAGGCGGCAGGAGAGCTCACGGAGGAGGAGGGAGGAGCTGTGGAGGAGGAAGAGAAGGGGGGAAGAGGGGAAGAGGAAGAAGATGGGAGAGGAGGAAGAAGACGAGGGAGGAGGAGGACTTTTCTGTTCTTTTTTTAATTTAATTCCATTTGTGTCCTTGAAGTTAACGTCTGTTTGTGCTGGTTATGGACGGTCACTAACCCGAAGGGCATTAGTGATAGATTAGCAAGAAGTGAGGGGCACAACTGATATTACCAAAAAGATAGGGGCATAACTGATATTGTGATATCTCGGAGGGGCACAAGTGATAAAAACCCTTATATTTACATATAAAACAGATATACATATATAGACAGATGTTTGTGAATATCATTGTGCTATTCATACACATATCCATTTTAAAATGGTTAAAGATACCAACGTCAAAATATGTATAAAACGGATATAGTGGTTGACCGGTTTTAGCTATATTCATATACGTATGTATCCCTAGTTCCAAATGAATAGATACAAAATGTGAATATAAATGCTGATAGATATGCTGACAGATATGAAAATTATATTCCAATATCCTTAAAAATAGTTTCAAATAAAACAACTTATAAATCAGAAAAGGCTAATATAAGAAGTATTTTATAGATTATCTTATATGTGTGTGCGCGCGCGTTGGATGGTTTATACATGATACAAATATGTTAAATATACTTATTTAATAATAAATATATGAGAAAGTATTCATTTTAAATTGGATAAGCACACATATATTGAAATCTATATAAAATAGATACGAATATGGTAGAGGAGCATATACAAATGAATTAGTTTTGTTCGCATCCATACATTTAAAGTATTTCATAGTGCTTCCCCTTATATCTTAGTTTTAAAATCATTTTCTGTAATATAATCTTATATGTGAATTGTTTGTAAATTTTTTTATATTATACTTTAATAAGCATATAATTGGAATTCAATTAATTCAATACACATAATAAAGGTGCAATGAGAACACATATTATTTCACCTCAAAGAACGAAACACATTAATGTGAATGAGTAACGAAGGCGTTTTAAAAATGATATTGTAGTAATTACATGAAGTTCTAGCATCAAGCTAATGATGTGATGGAGCATGGGGAAAAGGTTATTGGAATGTGGGTTGAGAAAAAAATACTAAAAGAACAAATGGCTAAGAAAGAGTATAAGTACAAAAAATACATTTTTATATTTTTAAAAAATTAGATTCAATGGTATTACTTAACGACACATTATCCGAAGGATATTTGTATAAAATGAAGAATTTTACAGAGATAATATTTTTAATACATTTTTCAAGGACATGGTGTAAAATCTCAATTTTATAGGTGTTTTTATGTAAAATTCCTTAAAAAATCTTCGTACTAAAATCTTTACCATTCTTTCTTACATATTATACGATCTTTAAAATCCAACAAATATTGCCAGTAAACCCCTCTCTCGATTGGATATTTCTGGCTTCGTCCCTGGGTTGGGGTGTTACAACACCCCACTCAAAATTATCATTACATTATACCGATTACAATGCATTCAATAATATAGCTTGTACTTTCCACTTGGACCGTGCATTGAGCTTGCCGGCCCTCGCATCATTATCTTCATCAACTGATTGTTATGTACATCATTTATAACCATGTGGCGAAAAAGTTTATCAAAGCACATACGTTGGTTACTGTTGAACATCAGGAAGATGAACTGCATCACATAACTAAGATCATGGTCACATATTATGGCCCAGATGATGAACTGCATCACATAACTAAGAGCATGGTCACATATTATGCCCCCACGTTCTCCCACTCCGTGAATTTGAATCCTTTCTAAAAAAATACAATTAATTTTCTTGATCCTCTTCATAGACAAGTGCAAAACAAGCGGATCAATGTGATTAGTATCATCATAAACCATGCTTAATAAGAATATTGTACACATGCTTTCTACACATGTGCATCTCTTGTTAAAGCTAGTAGTAGGTATGCAATGTCCGAGAGTATATTTGCATGGACCAAAGGTACAAAATGCTCTCTTAAATATTTTTCATGTGTGGACAATGCACGTTTTAAATCTATTACGATTCCCAAAATTGAATCTCCAATGCTCTAATTAAATAAATATGATATTTCACTATATGATGTGTCTCAAACATCTCCGACCCTTGTATGATTAGTTAGGTATCATCGTCATGTAATGATAGTCTGTAAAAAAAACCTTCACCTACGTGGATATCTTTATTTGGTTACCTGTTTGGTTACTGGAATGGGGACGGTTGGGTTATCCACTTGTGAATAGTATGTGTTTGGATGATTATGAGGGTTGGGAGAGGGTTGGGATAAGGAATGTGATGTGATATCACCTTGACTTGTGATGGATTTCCAACCCAGGATTGGAGGGGATACATCGGGGTACCCCGAGGTATCCCAGCAACCAAACGGGTCCCAAGGGTTCGTTTGATTGCCGGGTTTGTTGCCTCAAGGTAACCCAGTTTACCCCTTGCATTCTTGGTTCATTCCTGGGTTAGAACTTCATCGCAAATCAATGTGACATCACATCACATTCCTTGTTCAAACCGTCTACCGACCCTCGTAACCATCCAAACAACTACTATTCACAACATGTTACCCCAAACCAGTAATCAAATGAGCCCCAAAATAAAGTGACAACTAAGTTATTGATGATCTTGATGTATGGATCGATTCAAGCAAGTATGCGGTGCATCAACTTTGGATATCACAAAATGTATGTTGAAACATTGGTGACGATGGTGTTGTATTTAATTCTAAGGTAATTAGGCTTTTAGTTGAAAATATGTGGAATTCCATTGTGAAATCAAAATGGTTTCAAGTGGGAAGCCAATTGTACTAGAGGGAAAGTTTGGAATTCTCAAAATTGAAACAATGGGAGTTTGGGTGGAACTTTAGTAGCATATCTAATAGTTCTACAACTTTGGTGGACTTGTATATGAATTCACATACAAGCTCTTGTAGTAATATTAGAGAGGAGGAACGGAAGACTACACGCACATGCACTCCACTCTTCTTTCGGTCCAGGAGAGTCAATTTTAGATCTCGATACTTCTGTTACGGGTTTCATTAGCATGTCGAATAAATTAATCTTACAGATTAATTGTAATAAGACCGATGCGGGAATTCGACTTGAGCTAATGGCTCGGACTCAGCCATAGTTTCGAAATTTGAAAAGACACCCATTGAAGGGTATTCTCAAAAATCGAAATATCACGTGCTTGGTCTTCTTAAACCCATCCCCAAGCATCGTTTTTTACATACACATGAAATATTTCTCACTCTTGCTCTTGCTCTTTTCTCTTCTACCACAACTTCTTATTCTTCTCTAGGCTATAGTTTTTTGGGGTGCTTTTGAGGACGGTCTCCTCGGTGTGCATGGATGACGATAGTGTGTCATCATATCCTAGGAGCGGATCACCAATATCCTACACATTAGTATTATGGGGTTGATATCCACTCTAAGGACAATTCTTTGTGGGTGCTTCGGTGATCTCTTCTCTAATCTATTTACTGCATTATTTGTCATGTTCAGATTATTCTTTTGCCCTTATATGATCTTGCCCTAATATGTTGTATTGCCTATTCAATCGATTCTTGATTACATTTTATAATTGGATCATGAATCGGAAATGGTTGATTGATTGTTTGTTATTATGTTATGCTATTAAATTGATTCATATTAATCTGAATGATTATTGTTTAATGTATGCCTCGATGATCTTGTTAACAACAGATGTCACAATAACTATATACATTTTTTATCTTTTCGGTGCACTAAATGACCCATGGCTTGATACTCCTTGATTATCCTATAAGCATAAATAATTCAATCAAAATTTTAATTAAATCCACTTTATTAAAAAGTGACCATCTTCCTGTAAATATCTCTAATTATTATATATAAATTAACCCCTTTTATTTTTCTTATTTTTCTTATTTAAAAATTCTAAAAAATAGATTAATTATTGTAGATATTTATTTTGATTTCGAAAAGAAATTAAAAAACAAAAAAATGACAAAACAATTAAATAAGTGTTTTTAATCATTTAAAAATACTTCCAAAAATATTTTCTTGTATAGTTGGCCTCTTTTGATTTTTTGTCCAACATGAAACTTGTAGATCTTCTCGAGTTCTACGACTTTCCTGTTTTGACTTTTTCTTAATTTTGCTACCTTCTATTTCTTTTCTAATTTATCTCTATTTTCCTATTTTTGAATAACCTCGTTGGGCCACGTGGCGCTCTCTGGAGCCGCCACACGGTCCGCTTTCTCTTGCGCCATGCGCCGCTCCCCTCGGCAACCCATCGCCTTATGTGTGGCTCCATCTTGACCTTTCCTCTCCACTCATATCACATCCATTGGATCTCCTTTCCCAGATAGCGCCACACCGTACACACCTGCCTTTTATCACAGTCGCGTGATCATGTTGCACCCTACAGCTGACCACCCTCCACGTCATCCCCTCTCTCCCCCACCTTTGGATGAAGCCCCCCGCGTTATCTTAGCTGCTCACGCCCACTACTTCCACAACCCTTGGATCAGATCATATGATCGGATCCCAACCATTACTTTGCACCTCCTCCTAAGTTGTTGGATCGCAAGGTCCAATGGTGCAAACTTATTTGTCTACCTCTATAACTCCCTTCTCCCCGCGTAATGCCTCACTGCGCACTACTCCTCCTTCCATTTTCTCCACCACCTCAACCACCCTCTCCACGACTTAACGACACCCTCGCATAGCCCTAACCTCCCCGAATCTCACCCGATCATTACTCCCCTCGATCCTATTCCCATGGCGAATGGTGGCGGTTACAAAACCCCTCTCCTTTAAAGTGGTAACCGACCTCTGCCCTATAAATCCGCCAAGTCCTCCCATGTATTGCCTTGTCCACCATTACATAGGCCTCCACCTAGTTCCTATCCCTCCTCATATGGTAGAGGAGGCGCGGATAGAAGAGCGAAGATGGTCGATGTGCCTAGGTGTTGACCCATGGCTCTGGCCATGTTGCAGTCCCTCCCGGAGGTTGCTAGATCTCCAAGGAATGATTTCCCTCGATGAGCGAAGATCGATGGTTCCAATGGAACCTCAACCCAAACCTTCCTTCCATCGCACTTTCTTCTCCGATCATGTAAGACTCTTCCCCTATTTTTCTTTTATTTTCTCAAATTTTACTACGCACACATCTTAAGCTTCACCTTTACTTGACCGCCTCCCGAGCACCATCATTCATCCGCCATCCACGAGCTACCCTCGATTCACCAACTTCCTTCCCCCACAACCATCTCCATATTAGGTCATCTCCTCCGACGGAGGTGGAGGAAATCATGCTTTGGGCACCGTCTTCTCCACCCTCAGTCCGCATTTCATGTCTTCTAAGCTTCGATTATGCACATCTAATCCCTGTTGCAGGTTAAACCTCAATGGCTGGACGCCTCGGAGTAGCTCTATTCTAGAGATCCTCCTATGACGAGCATTCACTGCCTCGCCGTCACCTGATTTAGCCAAAATTCACGGAGTCTAAAATAGTATCTCACACAAGGCGGAGACAACCGTCGCTGTGATGACTCACAATGAATCTTGGACTAAAATCAACAATTAACCCACACTACAGATCACTAAATAAGATATCAGTGTGGAGTTAAAATTTATTTTTAACTCTGCACAAAATGTATAGCAAGCAAGTATGCAGAGAGTTCGAACACAGGGAGCAAACAGGGTAGGTGCAAAAAGATGTGTGTGTGTGTGTGAATGTGAGTGATGTCTACACTATGCAAGCAAATAATTTTTATGGGTTTTTAATAATTTTTATTTCTTCTTTAATTTTGTATTTTGATTTTTTTTAATTTTCTGATTTTTATAATTTTATATTTTATATATATGTTTTTTTTAATTTCTTTTTCAATGTTGGAAAATATAAGCAAAGTAATTAAAAGAGGTGATAATATATTTATAAAAATATGCAAAAATAACCAAAAATTCAGAAATAAAATATTTTTGGCATTTTTATGATTTTCTACTATTTTTGTAATTTTGGGTATTTTTCAAAGTGTTTTTGGTATTTTTAAATACTGAAGTAAATCAAAACAGTGACAAAGCTACTGGCTGGGGGTAAAATGGGAAGTAAAAATATCAGGTACCCACAAAATTTTCCCAAACTAATTTTCAAATAAAGATAATAAAATATAGAACAAACAGGAGCTGAGTTTATATTTTTCTGAGTTCCCTTTGATTTTATAGATTTTTTTGAAGTTTTTGAGTCTTTTGAATTTTGAAGGTTTTTCTTTTGAGATTTTTAGTGATTTTTGGACTGACACTCAAATAGGTTAAAATACACATTGGGGAATTTTTTGGAATTTTTCGAGATATTTAATATTTTTTTGGCATTTTCTAAGCTAGACAGTGAATAAAAAGCCTGTTTTGATTTTTAATAAATATTAAAAAGCAATAAAATCAAAACTAAAATTGTGGTGTCAAAGTACAAGCATACAGGAGCTTAACCCTAATTTTTGAGAATTTTTGGAATTAAGATGAAGGACCAAATAAATACTACAAGTTCACAAAAATATCACAGCCTAGCAGGGGTATAAGTGCAATTATCAGAACATCCAGGGTCATACATACAATTTTTCCACAAAAGTTTGAACTGAATATTTAATTTACAGGACCAAAAATAAATTACAAAAGCCGCAGAGGTGTCGGCGCAATTTTCCCACCAGGGCGCGTGACTTGCACGCGCCTGGCAAGGACTGAAAAGTAATACTCCAAAACCCGGGGGCTAACTTGTAATTTCTCCAAGAGTTTTAATACTTAAACTGAAGGCTCTAGGATTAAAACGAAATACAAAAAAAGGGCTGAGGGCCTCAAAGCAAAATGCCCGCACCCCACGTGTACAGGTCACGTGAGGTGACGTGGCTGAGGACCTAAGTGTAAATAAAATAAGTTCGGAGGTCTTTTTGCAAATTTTACAAAACTTTTACACTACATACGAAAGTTTTTAGACTGAAAAGTAAATACAAAATGCGCAGGGGCTTAGATGCAAAATACCCCCGGCGCGCGGATCCAACGGCTGCAAATCTTTACTTAGACACGTGGCATGAATCCAGCGGTCGATGGCGCTTCGCGTGGACGGCGGAGATTAGATCATCAGGAGACGATCGGATGGTGGCGACGTGGCGCGATCCAACGGATGTTGCTCGACCTGGGGGAGCTCCTCGATCCGATGGCTGGGAGGCTAGGACCAAGAACAGCGAAGAACGCCGGCGAGGCGAGCTTCGCCGTCCAAGATCTCCTTCCTCCGGTGACGATGGCGCTTCAAACTGGTCGTGGGAGCTTCCTGGGGGGCTTCTCTTTCTCCTGGAGGCGTCAAAAGACCACGGCGACGGCCGTGGCACTCGCAGGCGGTCGGCGGAGCTGGAGGACTCGGCTGAGCTCCGGCGAGCGATAGAATCGCTCCCAGGCGCTAGTCAATGCGCTTTGACCCTGCAAAAAGAGTTAGGAGGTCTAGGGCAAAATGCCTGGACCTCTGGATGGACGTGAAGGAGCGTGAAGCGGCGGGGCGATGAACGGCCGGAGGTGCGCTCCGGCCAAGTGGGTGGAATGATCGATTCAGATGACGATTCTCAAAATTTCTTAGGGGCTATTGTTCCTAGGACCGAGGCTAACCTATTGAGCGAGAAATAAATGGGTGAAAGGGCCCTCAATGGCCGGAGCCAGAGGGAGTAATGTACCTCGACCGCCGGAGTTGCGGGAGGTGGCGGAGGCACCCTCGACCTCGGGCACCTTAGCTGACGACCTCGCGATGGAGCTGTCACCTCCAGCAAGCTCAGGAGCGCAAGAAGGTGGAGAGGTGTGGACCAAGGGTTCTCGAAAATCAAATTCAAAGTGGGGGGGTCGTTATATCTGGATTGACCCCTGACCAAGGTGCTCCAAAGATCAAGGCGCCTGGAGCACCACACTGATCCATGGCCCGAGGTAATCACGTGGTGGGGTAGACCAATGATCGAGGTTTAGTTTTGCAAAAGGAATCATCACGAAAGAGTGCAAGGATCAGCCGCGAAAAAGCCAATAAATTGGCTCAAAAATCAACTTCTGACGCATCACATGGGGGAGGGTGACCAGTTTACCGAAGTCAACTGGGGCTGAAACCTGGTTGGTCCACGTGGACCAACCAGGAAAAACCCTGATTTAATTCTTTATTAATTCATTTAAAAATAGAAATAGGCCGAATTAAATTATGACTTAAAAATAAAAAAATATTCGTTATTTTCTTTTTAGCCCTATATAGGTACAATACCTATGTATGTTATTATTTTATTTTTATTCTGTGTATTTTATTTTTATTATTTTTATTTCTTATTTTCTAAAACTATAAGATACTTTTATATTCACAAATATATTTTCACTTTATTTTTCTGATATGTTTTGTGTATTTAATAAAATATAAATAGGTATTGTATAGGTATGGGTATAGGTAATATACCTATGTATCAAGTAGGTAAGTATTTTATTTTAAGTTTTATTTAGGTTTTTATTCCAATTTTAATGCACATAATTATTATAAGTAATATTTACAAGATTATAAAAATATAAAAATATAAAAATATTGAATAAATAATAATATGAATATTTTAATCTGTACAAGTATACAATGTGGGTCCAAAACTCAACTTTCAAACCGTAGCTCCGCCAAATGCGAAACCACCACCATTGGATAGATTATTTTATTCTATATACAATTAAAGGTGAGTTTGATGCATTTGGAGTTTTCATTTGTGAGATACGAGTCTGGGAAGTTGGGGATTCTGGATTTTTATTCAGACCATAACTTTTTATCTGTACATTATTTTTCTGTGAAATCAATTTTGTATTTTTCTTTATAAAATTATTACAACATTCATGTACAAAGTTTCTTTATTTGATGTATAAAAAGTGGAACCAAAAATGGGTCCCAAAATGAATAAAGAATGAATAAAAATACTATAGGTATTTGACCCTTATCTCCCTCTACTTTATTCCTGGTCGACCTATTCATTAAGATGCCTAGGTCTCGGGATTTTGAGTCATAAAATATTTACAATATTTTATTCCTTTTCTTTTATTTTATTTATTCTATAATTTTGGCTTTAATTACAGTATTTTATACACTAATTGAATGCACATGCATGAATGCTAAGATTGTGTATTTGCTGCTATTTACAGACATTTGCTAGGGTTTTTGGTGCCAAAATGATAGAATAAAGATGATGAAATGTGGATTCATCATCCCCCTATACTTTACCTTTGCTAGTCCCTAGCAAACACTTATGCAATAAGTGCAAGAAGAAAAAGAAAGAAAAGAAAACGAAGAACTTGGATTTAGTTTAATTATCAAACTTGTCGTCACAAAATCAAAGTTTGGAGCTTAGGTCGGACCTTTGAAATTTTAGTGCGGGCGGAACCTTATTGAGAACCGAATTTGAAATCCAACAGTCCTTGAGAATCCCAAAACTCTATCCAAGTCTCCTCAATAGCCAGGTCAGAAATACTTCAATTCATACGCAAACTCTTACGACTATGAATCTGACTCGTACAGTGTAAGTGATAGTGGCTCTCCCCAACTAGAATGACAAAGAAACTGACTTCTCCAGTACGACAACCCAATGATTCCCCAATCCAATAACTCCATCCTCGAGGAGCGGGGTATTCCCTTCTAAGTTCAAGTGGCAACCAGCTCAAGAGGAGGGGGTGAAGAGAAGAATGGACGGTAGCCAGTGTAGCTACCTATCCTTGGATGCAAGACAGTGTAGTCAAGTCATCCTGCTGCAGGCTCACATATTTGACTTTGGAACTCAAGCTTGCTTATTGACTTTGTGCATACTTTGCAGGCTTTTTATTTTTGTACATGCCTGAACATTTTTTGAATACTATATACAACAGCATTTACATAAGGAGTTTTTCCTCTTGGCCAATAGACTATCCCTCTTTTGAAGCTTTATTGCAAATCACAGCCTCCTGTCTTTAGACTTCCTCATCACTGGACGGGTTGGGGTGCACTTCCCTCCCTAGAGGAGGACAAGTGTTTCAACTTATGTGCGTCTCATACCGGCAAATCAATCCCCTCACCACTCCAACTGAGTTGAGCCATGTGAAAGGTGCAGATGTCCAAGTTAGGTCATTATCAACAAGAGTCGTGCGTGTGCTCCGAAATACTCTACTTAGACAATCAAGAATCCATTGAACTAAGTCACGTGATCCTCAAAGAATTAAGTCAACTAGACCTGAAGTACCTCAAACCCAGTTCCTATAAGGTTCCTGTTATTAGGTAGATTTTAAGGTCCAATCAAGCTCCAATCTCCGGATTTTACTTAGACTTGTTCAACTATCAAACTCAATCCGAAAAATGCTCATGCCATGCAATGTAATGCAGAAAATATTTTTGTGATGCAATTTTCAAGATTTTGAACTTTTTATGTATTTTTGAAAAGATGATGTATGCATATGCAGATGCATTTTTTTAAAGAAATTTTCAAATGTTTTGGATTTTAGTTTTGCAAATGTTTTTGGGATTTTTGAAAGCAAAAAGTTTTGGATAAAAACTAGGTGAAAAATATGTACACGGGAGTGCTTCTTTATATATACAAGAAGAGGATCTTAAGAATTTGCAGGGTAAGTGATCCATTTTATACATATATATAGGTAGTGGATTTTGGTATGATGTCTGTATTCCTCAAACTTATTTGACACAAGTTTTTCACTCTATTTTTGAAAACTATAGTCCAAAATAGTTTTACAAACATTTTTGCAAACATGTACACACATTTGAAAATCATTTTGCAAAGGCTTTCAAAACAGTATAATAGATTTTCAAAGTATTTTTGCAACCATTTGCAAATCATTTTTCAAACATTTTATTTCACACAAAGAACAGAAATTTTACAAAACACACATTTTACACAGGTTGAAAACATGTAACAAAATATTTTCAAAATAGTTTTCAATAGATGTTCACAAGGGTTTTCAAACTATATTTCAAACATTTTGCAAAAAAATATTTTCACCTGATTTATTAATCAGTAATTACACAAAAGAATTTGAGGAACAAAACACCTTTTTATTAGGGATTTTAATGAATTTTAAAGAATTATTAGCCATATTATTAGGAAAATACGAAAGTACGAGTTATGGCTAAAGTATATACGCAGTATATACGACCCCCCTATACTTAGCTTGAGCTATGTCCTCATAGATCAGAGAGATTAGAGAAGACATAACTCGTACTTAGTATAGGAAAATCTAAAGAATAAATGAACGAAGAAACGAATGAACGAATGAGAAGTTGACCGTCCCCCCTATACTTAGGATCAAATAATCCTAAGTATAGCAGACCGTACACAAAGCAGGGAGGGTCAAGGGTGGGAATGAACAGATTGTACTCATATTGTCCCCCCCCCTATACTTAGGGTAAGTGATGAATCTCCATTTCATCACCTTTATTCTATCATTTTGGCCTCAAAACCCCAGCAAATGCATGTAAATAGCATCAAATTGTACATAATAGCATTCATTATTCATTGTATCTATTTTACATTAAATAAGGTTTTACTGCCAAAATTATAGAATAAAGAGGAGAAAAGAAAAAAAATAAAATATTGTAAATATTTTATGACCCAAACCCCCGAGACCAAGGCCAGCATGGTATTGGTCGACAAGGAATAAAGTAGGGGGAGATAAGGGCTAGTGTACAATAAATACCTCATTTATTCATGCATTTATTTATGTATTTTTGATACCTATTTTGTACATAATTATTTATTCATCAAATAAAGAAACTTTGTACATGAAAGTTGTAGATAATAATATGAATAAAAATGCAAAATTGAGTTTGTACAAAAATAATCCCAGTGTACATTTTATACACAGAGTAAAAAGCCAAAATCTCAACTTCACAGACCCATATCTTGCAAATAAAAACTCCAAATCACCCAAACTCACCTCTAATTGTATATAGCATTTCATAAACTATTTTATAAAATTGGTTTCATAATTTTTGGAGTCCATATGCAGAAGTTAGGTTTTTGGCCCTCCTAGTATATAGGACTGATTAAAATATTCATTTTATTCAATATTCATTATTTGTATAAATTCATATTTTTAGAATTTTGTAAATAATGTACATAATGCATACACATGAGAGAAGTTAAAGAAAACCAAAATTAATTTATAAAATAAAATAAGTCTACAAATTCATAGACAAAATACCTATGCTATCTACCTATCTATAAATAAAAAGGGTTTTAATCCTTGATTCTTTTGCTCTTTTATATTTTTAAAATAATGTACACATTATACATAACTCATTAAAAATACAAAACCAAAATAAAAATCAAGAAAATATATTAAATAAATTAAGTGTATAAAATACATAGATAAAACACCTATAAGTATACCTACATACATCTATACCTATTTATTTAAAAATATACATAAAGTCATAAAAATCAAACAAAAATATCTTTATACTCACAACAATAAATTATAAATTTATAAAATAAGCCAATAAAATAATAAAAGAAAATAAATAAATTAAAAATAAAATACATAAAAATACATGTAAATACATGCATATACACATTATCCAAATAAAACTATAATAAAACACCTTTAAAAATTCAATAAAAATCATAAATAAATACTAGACGAAATAATACACATTTTTTATTTTATAAGAAAAATTAATAAAATCATTTAGGGTATCAAATAAATCAATCTCTAATCAGGTCTTCTATTTTGTCTCGTAGCGGCTGACGTGGCCCAATGAGGCGCCGGCCTTCGTTGACTCCCAGGTCAACTGTCCCATCCCTCGCATGGCGTCTCTGAACTGTCCATTCCCCCGATTTCATGCCTTTTTCCCAGGCACACCATCCATCAATCGACAACGCTTCCTTCACAAGAA